>JACJUY010001848.1:0-16090 GCA_014220935.1 Platorchestia sp. MABIK | reverse complement strand
AATGATTTTTAATTTCCTGACAGAAATTTAAAAAAAAACTCAAGTTACAGTCGAGAAACAACAACAAAAAAAACAAATTTCAAATCTTCTCGGTATTCTATGCAACACCATGCGGACATGGGTACATGGGATAAAATGGAGATACAGTGTAAGCCAGACATCACTTATGAGTAGCTAATTTCTACAAAATTTTGAAACGCGTATATGAAACGCGTATATGTAAAAATGAAAATTCACAGCTTGTTCAACATACGGATAGAAAGATATTTTTTTTACGATTCATTTGCACAAATTGCGTTTTATTTCTTCTGTTTAATTGTATTTTTCATTTTTCTATTCACTGAAACGCTCTCTGGGGTAGTGATAGATCTATTTTTGAATCATTTTGCATGAGCAAGAAAATTAATTAACCGGATTGTTTCCAAGTAAAAAAATAGAGATAGAAACATCTTTATATATTTATGTAGATTTACATATACCTACATACGTTTGCACTGATATATCCATGCATATGTGTGTATATATGTGTAGGTGTGTGAGTGTGTGTGTATGTATGGTTGTGTACGCCTGTATGTACTGTGTATATTGCCTATACGCTTATGTGTGGTACTTTAATCGTTAGATAAAGATTTATTTTTTTGCGTTTTTGCTTGATATTTCTATTCAGACCTTATTCGTCTTATTCATGACTGGTAATTACTTTTTATTTTTTCCAGCACTGATGATGGAATAATTTTCATTCCGAAACGTTTGCTATAATAAATGTTCTCTATAACGTTGGTTCTTCTATTTATTTTGAGAATAAGATTACCTAAGAATCGCCCTATAAGTACTAGCATAGTTCGTCGATATGGAGACCCAACACTTCGTAACTTACGTTCGTTGGAGAAAACCTGGAGAAAGAAAGACAAGCTGTATTGTGACGTGGAGTTTCTCAACGCCAATATTAAATAATTTCAATGTGATCTAATTTTAGAGTTTTTTTCTCATTATTTTTACATATGAATCGAAATTTTTATTCTAAGGTTACTGCAGTGCGGGGCATTTCATGGCCAAGTTTAATATTCTACGAGAAAGAAATTAACAATAATAATAAGAATACGCATTCGGGAAATTTATCAAACAACGTCATTACATGCGAATAATTTCACAAATTCTGTGCATGCTAAATTTGATATAAAATGTCCACACATGAGGCCTATGTATGTGTTCATTAAATTTAATCCAACTAATGCTTAAATAAGTTAAAAACCCATCACTGTACCATAAAATTCGTCAGGCAGCCGTAGCAACCGCAATAAAAATGAAAGTGCAAGATGAGCTACTCTGATCATTCAAGGTATATATTCGAATAAAACCTAATTTCAAACGTTTCGGCCAAAGGCCATCATCAGTGGTAATAATTCTGGAAAGTACAATGTAAAAATAGTCTATTTTAGAACGACAAATCAAAAACAACCTATAAAATTGCGCCAATTGAGATTGTCTACTTACTATGGCTAAAGAAAATGAACTATGAGTGTTGTTTGAGGGTACCATCTGGGATTTTGACCTTTTTTCATCCGATTCGCTTGAAAATTGGTCAGTATATGTATTTTTTGAAAGTGAACCTTTTTTACTCGTGTCATTTTTTCAATTTAGACCTTACTTTTTTTATTTTTTACGAAAAATGAATTTTTTCACACATGTTTATGTATATTTCAAATTGTATTAACTCATTGAGTTTTGATGCTAGAACAAAACCAAAGACAGTTTTAGAATCCTTGGAACATTTCTAACAAAAGCTATCGAGTCAATTTTTTCATTTTGAAATAATTTTTTTGTGATAGGCAAAACTTTATAATAACATTTCAAACAATAATGTTATTATAAAGTTTCGCATGTCCCAAAATTTTTTTTCAAATATTCAAATTGAAATGAATAACTTTGTTAGAAATGTTCCAAGGATTCTAAAACTGTCTTTGGTTTTATTCTAGCATCAAAATTCAATGAGTAGTTACGATTTGAATGGATCCTTTTCCGACAAAAAAAAAAACTCAATTTTTAATGATTTTAGCCCCCTTTTGGACCCCTTTGGGAGGGGGGTTCTGGTGTCCGGAGCGCCATAATATATCATGGCAAAATAACCCATACCCTAAGGATCCTTTTTCCACAAAAAAAGAAACATACTCAATTTTTATGATTTTGGCCCCCTTTTGGACCCCCCTAGGGGGGAGGGTTCTGGTGTCCGTAGCGCCATAATATTTCATGGCACAACAACCCATACCCTAAGGATCCTTTTTTGACAAAGAAAGAAACATACTCAATTTTTTATGATTTTGACCCTCTTTTGGATCCCCCCTGGAGGGAGGTTCTGGTGTCCGTAGCGCCGTAATATTTCATGGCACAATAACCCATACCATAAGGATCCTTTTTCGACAAAAAAAAATTTGAGTCATGGGTGCCGCGGGGACCCCATTTTGCCTCAGATGGTACCCTTAAGCCCGGGCTTAAATTTAAAAATGTACAAGGACTCTAAAATGAGCATATCTGTATTAAACTGTGGTTTTACCAAGATCGGAAATTAATAAATGGAAATTACATTCTCGCACTCGTCGGACTGCTCTCGAACATTAGAAAATGGGGGCTTTGACAAAATTGAGCCTGTTCTCAAATTACACGAAGAAACAATGTGCAACAAAATTAACGAACCTTAATGTTCTTTCATCGCATTAAGAACAAACTTGACGAAAAATCCAAGTCATTAGTGATTCAGTCTTTAGTTTTATCGCGTCTGGACTCCTACAGTCTGGCGTGAGGAGATTTACCTCAATATTATCAAAAAGAGTTGCAAAAATGTACTAACTTCGCAGCAAAAGTGGTAGGCAAAGAAAATTTCAAGAAACAAGATCATGCCACCCCCCTTTTAAGAAAACTCAACTGGACCCCAATACGAGAGAGATCCATGACCCAAAAAGCTAGACGAGTGTTCTCATCTCTGTACCTTCCGTTCATCTAACGTGGGACGAAAAGCTCTCTCAGATTCTGGAGCTCTGTTGTGGAACAAGCTTCCTCAGCATGTCAAAAACTCTAAAACTGTAAAAGAATTTAAAGTAAATGTGTCGCGTCATTTTGCATCTCTGTCATAGGGCCTGCAGCGCTTCGGTGTGAATTTCCCACTTACATGAAATTTATGTTAGAAAATTAGTAATTAGTTATTTTTTAAGTTCGCTTAGTCATTCTAACATTGATCTTAATTATTTCTGTAGACAATAGTGAGCAACACAACCGTCAGCTCGATGCAGTGGAATGAAGGTCGTTTTTTCTTAAGTATTAGTAATATTCTGACATACCTTCTCATCTTTATGTTATTTTCTGTTTTCTGTATCTACATATATTTAACATCCGTCTGATAAATCAACTCTGCAAAATACATTTCTGTGTCTACGTCAATATACAGGTTTATAGATGTGAGGGTTGTGCTGTGTTTGTAATAAATTAATTTTGACTAACGTCTCACTATTTCGAAATCATTCACGCAGATGTTTTAATTGATTTCGGCTGAGCTGGGGGGAGTGGGAGGGGGGAATTTAAAATTTTGTATTATTTCCTTAATTTTTCTGTGCGTTCAGCGCACACTAGCACTGAACTTTCAAATCCGAAATAACTCCAAATTTCAGAAATTAAAATTATTACTCTGAACCACTGTTTAATCTACCTGTTCGTGCAAAATTTTTGTAAATATTTGCCACTCAGACGTGATATCCGGCCACAATAGTATTCCATCTTATCCATGTACACATGTCCGTATAATGTTGCTGAAGAGAATACCGATTGAATGCGAAACCCGAAATGTTTTTTTTGTTCCATGACTGTAACCTTATCTTTCTTAAACAATTCTATTTGGAAATTAAAAATTAGTTTATTTTTACGATTTTCGAAGTCTTTTTTAGTTATTTTTTCAAATAATTTCTTACGATTACAGTGTGCTCGACTGTCATTTTCGATGTTGTAGGAGATAAGTTGTTTTTTATCTTTTCATCCTGAATATTTTTTTCTTTATGTTCATCTTCAATAAGTATATATATTAACATGTGTGTGTGCATACATATGTACGCACACATATGCCGGGATATATCAGTGCAAACGTATGTAGGTATATGCAAATCTACATAAATATATAAAGATGTTTCTGTCTCTATTTTCTTACTTGGAAACAATCCGGTGAACCAATTTTATTGCTCGTGCGAAATGATTCAAAAATAGATCTATCACTACCCCAGAGAGCGTTTCAGTGAATAGAAAAATTAAAAAAACAATTAAACACAAGAAATAAAACGCAATTTGTGCAAATGAATCGTGGAAAAATTATCTTTCTGTCCATATGTTGTACAAGCTATGAATTTTCATTTTTACATTTACGCGTTTCTGCCAAAATTTTGTAGAAATTTACTACTTGTGACTGCCTTAGAGATTCACGAGTGGGGAAAAGTCAAAAAGTCCACGGATGATTCAAAACTTGTCTTAAGCAGCCATTTGTATTACATAAAATTACCTGTTGGGAGAAAGGTGTAGTTAGTACAAAAACAATACAAAAAATATACAATTTTCAGAATTTAAAATCTAAAGGTGATGCAGAGTGCAATTCAGATAATAGGACGCGAAAGTTTGGTCAGAACTGCATCACTGGCACAAGCAAACATATCTCAGAGAACACGGGTAATATTCCTGCGGCTCAGCCAACACATAAATTATAGGCGAGTCTTCGCACAATTGTCACAACTGCACCCCAATGGCACACTCAGATATTTGCTCTCAACCTAATGAAACACTTATGAAATACTAAGGTCAGGTCGTACTCTAGACACATGACCAATCAGGTAGATGCTGAATTGAAGGTACACAGCAACTTCTAAATTAACAATGTTTTGACAACATGAGATGCTCAACATGACCAGTCACAAAGGTCAAGTAATTCAAAAGCACCACCCGGACACAGTTATAACACATACATCCACAAAGGTGGCCAATAACTGAATGAGTAGACACATCAGTAAAAATAAATCACCTAATGGGGATGAACACAGTCCTGTAGGATACGCATAATCAGCCAGGCAATCTAATATAGCTCTCAGTCAAGCCAATATCACTACATTAAAATAGGCAAAACTTCCACGCTCTAGATATTGGCTTGCAGCAAGTCTAGTGAGGAATTGCATGATTCCAGAGCTCAAAAACCATAGCTTTTATCCATTAATTCATAGAGCATGATAAGAAGTATTTATACAACACAGTGTGCATAGATCAAAGTAAGGCTAATCAATCTGATCCAAAAATGCATGAGTAGGCACGAAAATACCCCAACACAGATCAAAGGCAGACTTCACAATTAGAACATTGTGTACTAAGTTATCTTGCTGTACTAAAAGTCTTAAAGGGTGTTTCAAGAAACATTGTACAAGTGTTGAAAGTATGCTTCAATTTATACCAGAACTTCCAACATAACCTTGAACAACACAGATCAAAAACAGACTTGACACTCAAAACAATGTGTACAAAACGGTTGGCAAAAGAGCTGCATAACCTTGCACAACACAGATCAAAAAAAGGCTTGACAATTAAAACAATGTGTATAAAAATATCAGTGATAAAGCTATTTCACATTGACACAATGAATCAAGAATCATCATGTATGCAGAATTTGTATGAACACCACAGAGAAGCTGTGGTAGCAAATATCCCAACCCAACATCACTTGAAGTCTTCCAGCTTTCATCGATTCTATTCACTAGCTGGAGATAATGCGGAATCAATCCTACAAACACAATGGTACAACTTAGCCTATTTCACTTAATACTCAACACACTTACATTTCCTTCTCCTGTCTACACACTTTACTTCACAAAAACTGGCGGTCTCTACTGAGCTCGCAGAGGTTTATATACCTAACGTCCGGAAGTGAGCGTTTCCGGCGGAAAAACGAGCAGGCTTGCGGAATGGTTCTTCAGAGGTTAGAAGGCATAAATTTTCTATCGCTGTTTGAAAATATAAATTCCCTAAATTGCTGCGAAGGCAGCACAGTAATAATTCATTTCTAGACAAAATAACATATTAGTTTTCCCCGGTGTAAAATCAAATTAAAAACTAATTTTGATGTTTTCTCCGTTTATATTTTTCCCTCCAATAAAATTGGATACAAGTTGTTGTTCATTTGATTACACAAGCAAAACACTAAAAATACGAACAGCGTTTGAACATGTGTTGGATTTAATAAACTTTCAGTGGAGTTTATTACATTTTAATTTCATCTCTAATGCCTTGAGTATTGTAAGAAAGTTTCATTTTTGAAGACAAAACGTTAAAGTATCGTTAAAAATAATGATGTGGTTTTAATCGATTGAAAAAAATAAGCTTCTTCTTTGAGCATAGATGCAAAAATAGAAAGATGAATGGGGCAGGATTTAATAAAAAATTTTTGAAAGAAAATGAGCCAAATGTCTCTTATTACTACTTGATACAAAAAAAGAATTTCAATCAAGGAATGAAGTGGATTTTAGAATGCAAACAATTGAAAAAAACAGTATCAATGCAAATGTTACGTATAAAATAACACAGAAAATGATAGGTATTCCTTTGGAATTGCTGTAACAACATTTCTTATTGACAAGAATTCAATCTAAACAGAAAATTTAGGAAGAAATCGAGAAATTTATTTTCAATTTTCATGAGGAAAATGAAAAAGTTTCAAATCAAGTGCTTTTTAGATTATAATAATGAATTTCAAAGGGCGTGAGTTAATAGTTCCTTTAATAAAAAAATTGTTAAAAAATATTATAGAATTGTTATTGATAACAGTAGAGAGTATGAAAATTTTTAAAAATGCCTCCTAAAAATTAAATTGCAGACACTTGAAAACCTGCGTAATGCTCGGTAGGAAATGGTTATCTGGAAATTATAAAAAAGCCATAGGCATGATATACCGACTGCTTCTGCAGTTCATTTTTTACATATGACTTGTAACAAATGCTCTAACATTGTAAAACACAACAGTTCATATCTAATCACTAACTCCAATTAATACTTTCAAACCACATTTGTATGTATTTAAATGAGGGGAAAAATAATGAGGAGTCCAATGTAGTCAACTCATAAAGACCTTCACTTTCCCATTGTTGCTCACAGAACCTTCTCAGTCCTGACACCAACCCACACAACTTAAGGAAATGAAAGGAACTAGAGCTGCGACTCCCGAATGGATTTTAATGAATGAATTTACCTGTCTATTTGAGAATGGTTTTGACGTGTCATTAAAAATGAAATGATTTTTCTCATGAACAATGATAAGTTAGGGAAATTTTTACCGATCACTCAAATGAGTATTTGACGAGTTTTATTAAATACGTAAACTCATTAACTGTTGAATTGGGCATTGTGACGTTGGGACCGTCAAATGAATGATTTTTGAAAATTTGTTTATGTTCAATGTCATATTGGTTAAACAGAAACCTAAATGTAATCAATTTCCCTTTAATTGCAACCATGTGGTGGCGACTTTTGCAATTATATCTTCTTGCAAAATAGCATAAAGGATGTACTTGCTCTGTTAAATAAGTTCCTTGGCAGGTTAACTTTCCTACACCACTTTTACTACCTTCACGCTTATTCTATTTCAAAGCATAATATCACTGTGTACCATGAACACTGCTGTTAATTTAAATTACATGGAGAAAAAGTGAGTAACTTCATCTTATAAAATGAACAACAATCGTCAACAAATAATGGATGCACTCACCATACTCAGGTACGCCTCCTCATCTTCAGGCGATACAACATTCAAAATGGAATGGTCCACTTCACGGATGAACTCCCAAATCTTCTGCCGGTTCACAGCAGACCAGCTAGAAGCGGAAGAAGCAAGCTGCTCCATCACTTTATGTGCGGCTGTTGGTCCTTTAAACAATCAGGGTTTCTTGCAACAACTTTATACCGCAGATGTCCAACACTGAGTATGTTACAAAATTTTTCGAACTGGCAAAAACAATTCTTTTTTCACAAAACGCAGATCCCTGTAGCACACGTGTTGATTGGAAGGCTGCTCAGTTCAGACGGTCTTCAAAGTCAGGAGCTTGGAGGTACCAGGCCTACGATTCCATCCATTAAGCTGTTTTTTCGTCATGTAATCCGATATCTTCCATTCATCGAGTGTTCCGCACTAATGAAAAAGGGACGATTCGTCACGGCTGCCATCGGTCGCAAGTTTGAGCGCGGGCGTTTCTGAGTCGTTTTGAAATGCCTTGCGCCAGAGAGCCTTGGCTGTGTTTCTTTGCTTAGTTGAAAATTATTTTCTGATAAATCGGACTCACTATTCCACCTTGTATGTTTAGTTCAGTAATATGTTAATCGGAGTAAAAAGTCTATGACCAAACAATGAAATAAGTAGCCTGAAAATTATACAGGCGCAATATAGTATAACTATTGACACGGAGCTTGATTAATAAATTAACCACACTTTGATATTTTATTCATGAAAGCAATGTAAAAAAATACAAAAGTATGGTTTTTGTTTACAAATTACTTAAGAATACCATTTCACTCGCAGTGTACAGACATTGTACCTCATAATAATCGCTCAATTCGCTTCACGTGAATTAGAAGATAAATCTTGTAAAATTGAACTTTACTATTTATGCACTCTGGCAGCAAAAACAATTTAAACTATTGGAGAGCACTCAGACGAGGAACTTGAAATTAGGCAACACTTGAATCACCAAAAATCAAGCTTGATATGAGTGTTCATTTATGCTAAAATT
This sequence comes from Platorchestia sp. MABIK, assembly GCA_014220935.1. Classification (NCBI taxonomy): domain Eukaryota; kingdom Metazoa; phylum Arthropoda; class Malacostraca; order Amphipoda; family Talitridae; genus Platorchestia; species Platorchestia sp. MABIK. The sequence goes on along the minus strand of JACJUY010001848.1, from coordinate 7,301 downwards.
AGGTGTAAGATTTTTACAGTGTAGTGAACTGCATTGAAAAATTATTCATGTTTCATTGGTAAATTACATGTGCTGCAGGCGAACACGTTTTGTATCATTGGAAAATGAAAAATGAGACGTACATAATGCTGCCAAGTTGGAATGCATGTGTTCACTCGAATATAAGAACAACCAGAATAACCGAAGAGTTCCACTCCTTACATCATAACTTCCACAGATCTTTGGAAGCCTCAGATTTTCACACAAAATAGTCTAGTCATTCCGCTACCTATATAGACTAGTACTTATTTTCCACTTGTTTACTCTAGCACCAAAAATACCAAGCTTTATACAAAATCATTGCTTATATCAAACATGTAAATGAAAGGAATGTATTTCAAACGTGGGGATTTTACAAAAGAATTAGAATCAAAGAGGATCGAACGATCCAAAGGCTGTGTTGTCACTTTTCACACAGCTAAATGCACAAACGCCTTTTGTTAACACAACCATACAAAAAATTATCAATAAATAGTAGATTTACAGTGAGCTTTAAACTTTGAAATGATTTCTAGAGTACTCTCTCCCCAAAAATTTCTTATACCGCACTGAGAATGTGATTGTGTTTGAAATGTTCACCGCATTTCTGATGGGCTCATCTGATATCTGCGATGGGTCGAGTCCGATTGGCCTACTGATTGTGTTGATGTTTTTTTGGTAATGCTAAGAAGGTGAAGCTTGAATAAATATCTTTATTCAGGTGTGAAATGTGTAGGGCTTTTTATGTATACTGCATGTAATTATGCAGTGTATTTCAACCTCTGGCTCACATTACGCATTTTAAACTATTAGCTGCTATAATCGCAATACTGATGATGACTTGAATCCAACCCACGCTGGCTGCACGCTGCGAAGGAGATCACGTGTAGATGTCACGCTAATGAAGGCGCTCTTCTCACTTTTGATAATATCAAACAAATAACTTGTTTACAGAGTGATGTAGTATACTGGTTGATATACGTATGTCATTTGATGCCCGAGTGGGAAGTCATTGAATAATATGTTGTAAAATATCACCTCACCACATCCAATAAGGTTAGTTATGGTGGCGCGGCTTTGCCAAGGAACTTATTGAATCACAATTGGAATTAAATGGGCGGTATTTAATAGATTTCACGGTCCATTACTGAGACATACTTTTACCCCAGCAGACTGTCTCACATCAGCGGTGATAGTCGGTACAAAATAGTTCATTATTCATGTTATCAATTGTGCCTTTTTGTTACCCACAAACCGCCTACAGCAGCGCTGGATGATCATGTCTGTCTGCATTGATTTAGTTGAATAATATACGTTAAGTCATTAATCATTATTTCGTAATTATAATTCATTTCCATTTTTAGAGAAGTTTCACTTCCAAAAGGACGATTCGTAGAGGATCTTACTCGTAGAATAAGAAGAAGAACCAGTCTAGAAACGAACATTACATTTATTGCATACGCTTCGGAATTATTAAATTTCCATCACCAGTAACAAAAATGGGCGACTTTTGAACACTACTATAACTATGTAACCTAACGCAATCCCCGTATTCCTGAAAATAGACATTCTGAAATTGATTTTTCATTTACCCGACGACACTCGCCGTTAACATCTTTATTTTCGTGGTGGAGTGCAGTGCAGGTCCGCCGGTGAAGTAAATCGCATTTCGTAAAACTTAACTCAATGTAACTTTTAAACAAGACATTTTCGGACATGCCGCAATAGAGTAAAAAATTCCTATTAAATGAAATGGAACCTTTGATTAAATTTTGTTCACGGAATTCTGGGACACCTTGTACATACATATTTGAACGCGCACTAAGCTCGGAGGATTGGGTATCGTATCCTCTTTAGTGAATAGGAGCACATGTTGCAGGAAGGTAGAGGGCAAGTTATGCGAAGGCTGCGCACTTATTTAACACAGGTCTTCATCAGTTGTAGCTGCGGGGACGCAATACACGCGCCGAAGTCGCGACATGCGGCCTGTGTTCGTTACACCACCCGACTCTACAGCTGAGAGCTGCGTCATCACAAGTGGCTATACTAAATGTTGCGTCATGCTAAGTAGCTAGACTAAAGTAACAATCTACAGCTTTATAAGTTAGGGTAAATAAATCGTTTAAAAATCTCTCTTTCTCAACCTTCGTGATTCCGTCGTCAGACCTTCCCTCAAGCGGCCGTCTCGGGCTGTCCAAACCAACGCCGATGGAATTTGTCCAGATCGTGACACGACCCCGGTGTCTCGTGTGTCCCCTTAGCGTGACTAGAGTCGTCTAGTGATTGTCCGTTCTGCTGGACAAGTGGCCTGCCCAGCTCCACCTGAGCCTGCCCAGCTCCACCTGAGCCTGCCCAGCTCCACCTGAGCCTGCCCAGCTCCACCTGAGCCTGCCCAGCTCCACTTGAGCTTGCTTATTATTTCTCCCTTGGAATTTTTCTCAGATCCATGACTAGGTTTGCAATCGCGTCGTGTTGTTTAGCTTGATGCGGTTGTGAACTTCGCATTTTTACGATATCATTTTTTCCTATGCGACTTGGCTGCGGTTACGTGCTGGATTAGCTTTGCCTTTCCAGCCGAGTGTAAATGATTGATTTGCGCCTGATCATGGAGTGATTTTGCTCCCGTCTTTTCTAATAGAACATCATGGCATTCACACCCAATAACATTTTTTCATTTTAATTGACAACCATTAGTTTACACCGCGTTTCAATTACTTAAGATAAATGTATTTTTTAATAATTGATGACTTGAACTTCAAATATTTGAAAGGATAACAAATGCAAAGAAGAAACCGGAAATGAACGAAAATTCTCTTTAGATTTAATTAGGAAATTTTGTATTTGTTCAATCCCACAAAAGTGTAAGTATGTCATTAGGAGCAGTACCGCTGCATGACACGTAATGAACACGCAACCCGTGCATCTCAGTTACATATCTGGGATTTGGAAACAGAAGATATTATTACATAGCAGTATATACGTAGCGGTTCCTTTTTACACCATTCATGCTTAACTAGTTTTCCATGGTTGAAATAATGTTATATCTCTATTTTTTAAATAAATCGTGAGAGTTAGATTGATGTGTTTCTTTGATAATATTATTGAACCATCAAAAATTGAGGTGCTATAGATCAATTTTGATAACCAAACCCATGCAGGACGTTTCAGGTCAAGAGGTACGAAATTGCACACCTCGTGGAAAATGGACAAATAAACACTTTTTTGTGCAATTTCATAAAAAATACGGGCTTTGAGATATTAGCCATTTATCGTTTTAAGAAATGAAATTTAATTACGCAATAACAATTGCATTTCATTAAACAATAACAAATGAAACATAATTACCCTGCGTGATATTTTGGGTTCGAGCTATCATTCTGCAAAGCGAGACCAGCACGCGCTATAAGATTATGTCATTTACACGCCGCCTTCCCACAACGTGTTGCCACGCTCACAGGGACCGCAACTCAATGCACCACAGATGCCACAACACCTGGTCATGGTGAGCACTGCGCCGTCATCGCCTCAGGTGGATTCAACTCTTGTGTTATGATCTTTAAATTAAATTGATCTGTAATATAAGTATGAATATCATAAATACGAGTATCAATAAAACCTACTGAAATTTTTCATTGTTTGAAGTAGGCAAGTAAATCAATATAATCGTGTTTTCATACCCAGAAATGAAGACGGTCATATTATAAGTAACAGACGGAAATATTACGAGTACGTGATCAATACTATGAAGACGGCATCAACTGCACGGGCAGCCCACCACACTGACGCTCCTGTTGCAAAGTTTAATGAATATGAATGTCAAGTGACGGCAGGAGAATTTATTCAGCAATTCAGGAATGACAAACGCAAACTGATACATTTCTTGAATACTTGGTAACACTAGGAGACATTCAACGATTTTCACAAAATAACGCATTCCCAGTTACAATACTTAAATAATCATCAATTGTTATTCAATTTTTTGCGATTCAAGTATTTCCTAAATTAATACAATTATTTCCACGTTAAATTCAAGGATTTCCACGGTAAAATAAACCAAAATATTCAATTCCAATCACGTTAAAGCATAAGTGAAACATGAATGCAATAAATTACCACCAACGGATATATTTACTAGGATGGAACATTCAAGATATGTGCATATCTGTTCCTAAATCAAAGATACGTTACTGAGATGCACGGGTAGCGTGTTCATTACGTGCCATGCAGCGGTACTGCTCATAATGACACCTTTACACGTTTGTGTGACTGGACAAATGAAAAATTAGAATGAAAAATTTATGCGTGAACTTTGCGAAATTCAAATCGAGTCCGCTCACTCGTAGCATAGTTACCCAATTCCTTTCCTAAATTTTGTCTTCTCGTAAAGCTAGTACACAGACAAGCAAAAATAAAATAATAAAGTAAGCGTAATAAACTTATATTTAGGCCTGTAGCGGGTAATACTTGGGTAAAAGTATACGTTTTATAGTATACGCCAATCAGTAGAGTTGGATAATTTGACACAATGATTTCATCTGCTTACACGAGTACAATATGAAGGAAGATATGCACTTATTACAAGTGTAACAAAGTTAAATAGACATAATTCATTTTAAATAAGTTAAACTAATGATACCAAGAAAGGCACCAGTGAGACGCCGCAAGAAAAGCGTCAACATCGCTCAGAAGAGAAAGTTCTCGTTCATAACGTCTCTCACATGTGTGAGATTATTGAAGCGAGTTTACTCGCCAGTTCTTGCCAGTGGCAGGACAGTGTAGAACTGAACGCAGTAAGGACGCTAAGCCAATTGTCAAGATTCAATAGACAAGAAAGGAGTACATGAACTGTTCAACATCTACGCGCAATGGAGGCAGGAGGACTAAAATTACGAGATTGATTCGTACGTTGACGACGTAACATTCATTAACTACATAACGCGTACACAGCACATCGCAAACAGTTATCTTTTAACAATAAAATATTAAAATTAAAAATTATTGGCTTTACAAAAAACTTTTCGATTTTGTACATGCAACGTGTGATTTTCAAAAAGTATAATTTTCCTTAAGGTTACGTTCGCAACTCTTACAGACAATCTTCACCCCTTTCTTTTGAGAACTCTCCCTTCAGTTGAACTGGCGTTCTCAAACTTTTTAAAGTTGAAGACCACTCTCATCACAGATAATAGGCCGAGCCCCCCTAACATGACCACCTATCAGGAAGATATATCAACAGTACACACGCGTCAGTTACATTTTCCGGAACACCTCCGGTCAGAGACTCATGGAGTACCAAGCACCTCGCTTCGATGATCCCGGCATAATCCACATCACGTAGGGAGTGAATTTATTTACGGTTCAAAGTGTCCACCGCTTTAAGATCTCAGCCTACATACATTTTAAAATATAATATTCACACAACGATCTAAACCGGTACTTTTATTCTTACCGTACTGTGAAAACTGATGACTTTCAGGAAAATATGCCACGAATATTCAAGGGATTCTAACGTAAATTATTCACTCGGAATCGCATGCGCAAATTTGCACCTGAAATTTAACGAGGAGATTGACTCATACTTGAGAAACTGATTTGTTGTGTGTCGTGTGCGCACACAAACACCATTAGTTAAAAAAAGCAGTATAGTAAGCAATTATGTGAGTAATTTATTAAGCAGATATAAATGAAGAGTTGCAACACAGGTATTAATTTATGGAAAAATGTAGCACATTTTCGGTAAATAGATTTGTAAAGTTGTAGGTATGATTATCAATAATACGTTTAGGACCAGCAACTGTTTAAATATTTTGAATTGGAATGCAGTAACATCAATATAATCTTATGTTCATGCGCAGAAATGAAGACGGCACTATCATAAGTAACACAGACGGAAATATTACGCGTACATGATCAATGCTATAAAGATGACATCAATATCACTGGCAGCCCATTGTTTCTTGCTGCCATCTTGAAGACAGAGGGAGCTGGGTTCTCTGTGGAGATGAGGGTTGAGCACTCTTTTTAGAAGGAATATTACACTTTTTGCTTGATAATTTGTGATTATGGTAATTTGAATTCTCTTTTGGATGCGCATGGTGAGAGTGGGCTTTAATTTAGGTTAGAATTTCATGATTTCTAACTCATAAAGGCACTTTGTCTCTGAACAAAACAAGGATCCGGCCTCACGGCACGAAGTCACTCAATTGCAAAGGTTTGCCAGGTGTTGACTTGGAAAGGATGGAGAGCAATGCGAGCCCAACGTGATACGTTTACTCTTCTTCCCTTGAAATTTGTTGATACACCTAAGATTTACTTAGCTTAAAGATGAGTAGAGTATTCATAGAAAATATAAAAATAAAATAAAATGTTGAAGTTATTTTCCTGTATATAAAAAAGTAATTAAAAAAATTTCGAGTTTCTTGGGTCATCAGTATTTTGCATCTGTGTCAGCTATTTCCCTCCCGTGGGGGATAAATAAATATTGAAAATATTTTTAAATCCCTTATAGGGGATATGGAGGATTCACTCCTGATGTAAACGCCAAGTTGGAAGAATTTAAGCACAAATTCACCTCTTACTCGAAATACCGACAAAGCTGACAGATGATACGTTGACTCTGCAGAAAGTTGTGAAAAATTTTGTGTAAAGTCACATGTAATATAGGCAATACATTGATAGTATTACCATTCGATGGGTTATTAGAATTACCAGACGCCTTCTAAAATAGGAACTAAGGGAAGAAAATGCAGGCGAAACCTGAGGTTCTCGGATTTCTGTGCCTGTAAATGTGGCACTAAGGTTTTGATTTGACGATTTTAATTTGACTTGTTATCAAGTTGAGTGGGTGAAATTCAATTTTTGATTGTTCGTCACGCTTACACTGAACACAATAGGTGTGTGAAACATATACATTTACATTACAGAGTGCAGGGAACGTTTGTGAGGGTAAGCTACTCATGAGTACTGGTACGCGTCATTGTGGTATTATGACGTTATAAATGCTCTTAGTTATTTTCTATGTTATGAGAGTTTCCCATAAGTAAAAGCACTTATTATGTTCAGTTCATCACAATGAAATTCAACGGTAATTAACGAATGCGAGTTTTACCCGGGATGGACGGCCAATTCTTGAGCGGGCCATCCGTGTGCGTATTCGGCTTACCGCATGCGTTGGTCCACATATGTACACAGTAATATTGTGCTCATGTGTGCGCACTCGCATAAAATAACTTGCGAAAGATAATCAAAGTGTTAAAACTTGTTAGACCAGAAAGGCCTCGTTC
>JACJUY010001847.1:104242-127187 GCA_014220935.1 Platorchestia sp. MABIK | reverse complement strand
GGCTGGCCTCAGTTGTATTCTGGAGCTGGCCTCAGTTGTGTTCTGGGGCTGGCCTCAGTTGTGTTCTGGGGCTGGCCTCAGTTGTGTTCTGGGGCTGGCCTCAGTTGTGTTCTGGGGCTGGCCTCTCCGCAGCCTGGCCCCGCGAGGCAGAGAGTTCAGAACTTACCGCTCGTCTGGCTCGTAATTACATCCCCTGGGATTCTGCCCCTGCTCCAACCAACGGATGCATCCTGAGAAAAATTTATTTATGAGATTTTTCGTTCGCAAAATTTAACTGATGATTGCAAAACAATGTTACGCCAAGAGGAGTTCTGGGACACATGAGATGTTTTGTGAGGGAACGCTTACTGAGGTATAGAGGTCGAGCTGCATTTCTGTTCGAGTCTTTATTGTCAGTGTCTGTCGATCACTAGGTCACTGAGGAACATCAGAAGTTCCAAATATTCAAAAGGAGAAGTAAAATAACATCCTACAAGCTGTGTGGAAATTGTATCTAAATCTATTTAAAATCATCGATCTGTTATTGCGTCAATAAATAAGAGCATAGGCAGCAGCGCAAAAATGTAGTGCAAAATTGAGACGACTCAAATCCATTTTATCTAAATTATTCACAGACTTTTTTGTACTGAGGACAAGACTCCCATTTCAGTTCTCGCATCATTTCCGGCGAATTATTTCCCCACAAGTCTTTCTCCCAGCAAAATAATAACATTTGGACTAAGCGGAGTTAACACGTGCGCTATATGCCCTGGGTGTTGAGACTCGATCTGATTATTCCGCTCTCCTCCCTGTTGCCTGCTCAGGTAAGACTGTGACGTAACTTTGATGGCTTGATGGTTCGGTCGGAAGGGTTCCTATGCCGCACTTCATTGCTGACCTACAATTTCTCAGCTGGAATTGAAATTCTAGAACTAAACTCTAATTTCAGCAAGCAACGCTTGCGACATTTTCCCAATATCCAAGCCACACGAGCACTATGACGAAGGTTGGCGAGTCACTTTCAGAAGAAACATGCAACTTTTTCCTTGCCTACTTCCGCAACAATTGTCCATGTTAGGTCAGGTCTTAGGTCTTCCAAACCCGTTATACATAGGAACAGTTTTTTTTGTGGAGTCGCACCATTTCACTTTTGCATCGGAGCGGGATGGGTCAGCAGCGTTCCAAATGCAGCCTCCCGGCCGCGCAGGGCGCACAATTCGCGCTCCTCCGCCACCGGCACGAAGTCCATTGTTGTGTCCGGCATAAGGCAACCATCAGCTCGTGTTGTTCTTGCCATAATAGCATTAACAAAATTTCAGTCCCATTTGCACACGCGCTATGTAATACCATACTGAGTAAACAGTTATTTGAAGAATCATTTAGCTCGTTGAAAGAGGATGCTTTCATCTGCTAAACCTAAAATTGAAAAATTGAACCATTGGATTGTTTGTTGGCCATCTCGTACCTGTTCGCCACTCACAGGCAGGGCTCGGATAATATTGGTTGCAAGAAACCCTCCCAGCCGTACCGTGTCTGATGTTAACTTACTCTCAATTTCCCATGACTAGCTTCACAACATCACCAACACCAACACAACATGACTAGCTTCACAACATCACCAACACCAACACAACATGACTAGCTTCACAACATCACCAACACGTAAACGCTCCTGAAATGATGTCTCGACTAGGTAGAAAGCGGAGGTTTGTAATTAAGGTCCTGGAGTCCCACACTAAGACTTTGAGCCACTGGTGGTACACGGAGGGAATTTTAATAATACTGCGAACGATCAGTAGTCATAAACTCAACTTTCATAAATACTTAATGGAATATAAATGAAAGAATGATTAAGTTGATGTTTGCTATTTTCAACATTATTTGCGACAACTGACTTAAATTTGAGTTGAATATTAAACTTCAGTTTTACCTGCCACAATCAAAGGGCCTTAATGCAAATTTTATTTCGCCCAAAGCCTGGCCTCGTACGAGTGACACCTCAGGTGTGCAGGGACCAGGAAGACGATGACAGCAAATTCGAAAGCGAGAAGCGTTATCTAGCCCGATCACGCAGCTCATGTACCGTGCGAAAGCGATAGCGCTATCGCTCGCTTCATTACATTCTACGTCTGGCGTACCAGGCCATTCATCAAACCTAGAGCAATGAAGCGAATTTATTCTCTTCCTCGTTCAACTGCGAAGTTTAAACCGAGATATTATACATTGGAAACACTTCCATTCTTATAAAGGAGTCAAATGTCTTCGTTGGAATAAACGAGAAAGATTTCTGGGGAAAAAATTGACGAAAATAAAAAGAAAGAAGGTCTCGTGCTCCATCTTCCCAGAGTCTGACAGGTCGTGGCCTCGCGCAGCATTCCGCCGCTCGATGAAGCCCAAACTTCATTCTATTTCTCCCATTACAGCTGCAACGATCGAAGCTTCACCAGATGCATGCAGCAAATTTGATGCTTTGAAAACGCCGTACGATAGAATCTAGAATTGTTCCAAATAATTGTGAACGGAGTGTCATTCGTGAACGACTGAACTGGTCGAGGTTTTAATCTTAAAACGTTTTGCAAAATGGTTTCAGGAAACACGTGAGGTACAGGTTGGTAATTTCTTACATAAAAGTTTAATTTGTAAACTTTAATCATGCTGGACTTAATTCGTAATGTAGAAATTTAACATTTATTGTCATTATCTACGCTATTTTGGTGGCAACTTAATAATCCACGTGAAGCTTTCCACTTAACGATGACTAAATACCCGAAGTGCTGACTGCGACAACCTTAAAATAAAAAGCCACTCACACATACGTCAACATTTCACTTCACAGCAAGTTAAGCCACACGAACTCACCTTTTATATATAAGCCATTTGAAGACGATGTTTTGACTGAGCCATTTGAAGACGATGTTTTGACTGAGACATCGCTCAGGCTGTTGAACGAAAGATGCTAAGGTTCCTGCAATATTTTGGAGTGAAAAATGAAGCACTAATTACATTTCGTGTTTGCATACAAGAGTCGAATGTACTATTTATAAATATTACCTGTTTTGCGAAAAATAAGAAATCGTTGAGGCGATATATTTTCAAGCCATTTTCTCTTTTGGTTCCGATTAAGCATGTGGGAAGTAACATTACTGTAAGAAGTAAATTAAAAAATGATTGAAAATAGTCACACGAGAATAATAGCTGTTAAGCTAGCAATGTGCGAATTAAGTTGCTAATTTCTTTCTGTGAGCTTCTATATTTTCTAAACTAAACCTTTGCATGATAGCACCCAGCTCGTTTGCTGTCTGATCTCTTGCTTGTTTGCTCCCTCGATCTTTCCCTTTCTTTGATCAGTATTAATAATTTTAAAATTAAGCACATAAATGAAAAATAAGTGAAATTTTTTATTTAAATGATGGTACAGAATGTGTCGCACGCTCTGTTTGTCCGCCCCTCCTACCTTCTGTAAATTGGACACCTGACCGCTAATTTGGGAGATTAATTCCCATTTTTGAATTGCACTAATTTATTTACTATGACAAAATTCATTTCGATGTTAAAGTAACAAAACGCAAAGCAATCGAAAAGAGAAAGAATTTGAGCTTCAATTATTATTTTAAAGAGAATTTTATTAAATGAATTATGATAGGTCTAACCTAAACAAAACCATCATTTTTGGCATTCAGAGTACACGCACTTGCCACTCGGGAAACGACAGAAAAAAAAGTTTTTTACCATTCAAAGAATGGATTGAAAAAGTCTGTTAGCAATTTTTTCTCCCCAGCACTGTTATGCGTAAAATGTGTTGAGTTTGCATGTTCCTCACCAGTCTGGTGTTGAAAAAGTTGGGATGGTTTCTAGCTATAAGAGGAAAATAGAAGTGTTCATTTGACAACTCAATCACTATTTTTCATGGAGAAGAATGCTCCCAATGTGATCATAAACAAGGCTATCTATGTATGATAGTTTCATCAATCATCCATGTAAGTCCCCCTCGAGCATTGAACTCAGTAAAACATGGATGCAATGCCATTAACAGGAATGAGCGCAGTTTATCACGACGTGTAGTGCTCAGCAGTTACGCGCATACTGTCTCCGCATGGCGCGAATTGCGTACCTTCGATGACTTTCTACCGATCGTCGCAGAAGTGCAGAGCGTCCATCAAAGCTCGCATGAGCGAGTAATGCGCTTTTGAGAGTGATCAAGAATGACAGGCATTGACTGCCTATACAAGCCAAGGTGCTAATCTGCAGTAGCGCTCGGCGGACCTTAGAAAGGAACAGAATTGTTTGCGGCCGCCGGAGTGACGTGGAGTCAGACACAGCAGCCCAATTGTACACACAGTACGAAGAATTGCTTTCTTGCAAATTAGCATTGAAATGTCATGGTGAAATTTTCCAAAATTGTTCATCAAAACTGTTTAAATTCATTTATTACCTTTCGGTATCAAGAAGTCATGTTACTGAACACGACAGAATTCACTTCCATTTGAAACAGAACGAAGTAGATCAATGCGATCTTTCAGCACCTACCATAACGTCGAATGACAACAACGGTAAAACCTACTTCCGACTAACTAAGCAACACTATATTGATAATCTTGTCTTCACTGAGCGTCTTATTTCCTTAAATTAACCTTGATAGTTTTGGTCTTTTGAAGTGCCTGGCCCGAAGATGCTGCAGCTCGCTGAGCAACTCCGTGGTGATCATGTGAGGTTAAATGAGCCCCTGAGGATCATGTCGCATGAGAGTGATGACAAAAATTTTCCGATGATGTACATATCGCGAATCATATAATTTTTTTTTTAATAAATTCGGTTTTGAAAAATTTTCAATTGACGAAATATAAAATTCATGCAGCATGTAGGCGGACATTTATTTTTCCTTGCAATTTATTTAATTTTGGAAAGAGGTAGAAACATGATTTTTATTTGAAATTCACAATTAGATTTCAGGATGGAAATGGTGTTCCCAGAATTCAAAAGTTCCTAGTTAACAACGCGTTGGGAAGCTTTGGATTCAGCAGGATTTCTGGGGAATTCCATCCGTCTTTGCCAATTACCATTTCAAATCTTTCAGTTTACATTTTCTTTCCTTGTTTTTGCAGTTTTCATTGCCCATAACAAATTTTCTGAGGTAACAAGTTCTTGTCTACGCCATTGAGTTGAAGTTCGAGCCCAACAGTTTTTAGTATTACGAAGATATTTACGAAGAATGAATGGCAGTAGAAATTTGAATTCTTTGATAGATAATTTTCTTTTCATCGTGTGGTTAAATCTTAAAAATTTACGAAAGAAGCTTTTAAAGAACTTCTATAATCTTATAAATGAACGCTTTTTTTCATGTTTTAACTTTCCTTATATCAGGGCAGTGGAATTCATTTCCCTAATGTCGGTTTGTAGTATCGTAAAGTCGCCCTAGCAAAAAAAAGCAGCAGACCCCCAAAGATGAGCTAAGTTCTACCAAGTTTTTGCTAGACTTTGATCAATTTATCATTCATAAACGTGGCGCACGCCACTCACTTAATTTATGTGTTCCCTAAACTAAAAACTTAGAAACAGAATTAAAAATTCCGAAGCTTCCTGAAAAAACCCACAATCAGTAGTTCTTGATTAACTGATTACGCAAGACTCGGGCATCTAAGTCTGTTCTGTGGGAAACTAGTTCTCGCTAAGAATTAAAGTTTAACTGTGACATAATAGGTAGAAACCCAGTTGAGCAAACAAGCGGTTAAGATTTTGGGCATCAATAAACAAAAAGCAGCTGCGGGCTGCAGGTCACTGTAACTTCTCTGACTTTCACTGAACAGGATCCCTGCCAACAGGATGTGGGGCCGAACTTCATCGAGATTTGCACGTACTGTAACTACACACTTTATTTGCATTGGTTGCTTGCTTTTTGGTGAGAGAGTTGTCATCATCCCTCATGTATCGCAGCTTCTGTCCTTGTTGTTCGTTATTGATACTGATGAGCAATGGCCCAATAGTTCTTACACCATCGAAAGAGAAAGAGAGAGCCTGAGTTGCGTATGTGACTCAGCTCTACCTTTTACTTTTGTTCTATTAACTGATGCTTTAGTCAGAGGACGTAGCTTTACGTTGGTGTCTGGAAGTGTGGCTGATTGCAGGCTTAGGATCTGTTCAGTTTGGCAATACATTTCCAGATGAGTTGAATTACGATTCGAAGGAAAATTTTTGAGCATAAAAACTGGCATTTGTAGCAATCTCTGTGATAGGAGCGGCTAGAGAAGAGCCACGTGGGATGTGGACTGATTACTTTTATACTAATTCGTGGTTCTTACTGACCGAATGACAACCATCTCCTGCTGCATCGTACGTTAAAGTTAGCACCTTAATTTCCTTATACACCACACTGATGAACACGATTTTTGCATTTAGTCATCAGTCTGAATGTCAGTGCTATGAAACAAACGTTACTTCTTTCAAATGTTATCAATCCTGTAAACAGTAATTTCTTTCATCGCATGGGATGACCTTAATTTCCCCCTCGCTGACTCCTCGTGAGCCTCTCTAACCTTCATGACAAGTTGTGCGGTAGTGAAAAAATTTTCCTTCTTCTTGTGACGTTATTTTCTTTGAGAGGAGGGCTATTAAAACGACAGCTCAAGCTTTTTTATACGACGTGTAGTACTTTTCGGTCGCTTATTATAAACAAAAAATCTCGTAAAATGTAGGCATGTGTGTAAACACATACATCACCTGTTACACATACTTAAACATAACATTTTTACAACGCAAAAAATTGAATGTTGCACTGCATCGCTTGTAACTATGTAACATGGAGCTACTGTGATGAATAACTAATATTACCAAATGACATCAGAATATCACGTCGTGATACATTCATTTCCGGATCGGAAGTGAAGTTGAGATGGAACACGACACACGACATTCCTTTGCTGGTCTGTGTCATTGGCCAAGGTCGCTTGCCTACCATGACGCAAGAGGGCACTGGGCAGAGGGCGGCGCTGGGCGGCGCTAAATGGCCCCCAGCCGGCGCTGCTCTGGACCACGGTAGAAGAAACAAGGTAGTCATTTCTATGGGGGAAAATACACCTCCTCTTGTTCGGCTAGCCAATAGCACGGCTTCATTTCAAAAATACTTAATGACGTCACCATTGCGGCATGTCGTGGCCAATAGTGGTGCCAGATTTGAGACTAGCAGTGTTGTCAGATGCATTATGAGAGCTGCTATTGGTTCGTTGCTGTGACGTCAGCATTGCCACACGGTCGACGAAAATAAGACCGGTTTGACCCTACCATGTTTCTCCTACCGCGGTCTGGAAGCAGTGCTCGATTTCTCCTTCAGTTCCGGAACGCTGGAGCGCGAGCCTCATTGCTTGGCTTGAGGGCAGAGCCGCCAACAGCCGGCCTGGCCTCATGCTTCACGCGCTGCGCAACACCTGCTCCTGCTGTCGCTCCTTTCCCCCGTTTTTTTTTTTGCCGTTCTATCTTGAACCAATTATGGATTGGGAAAAGGATTTTCTTACCGAATTTTTTATTTTAATTTTTTTTTTAATCCCGAGTCGTATGAAATGTATGTCAGAACTTGACTTAGTGACATGAATTCATTAGAACGACTAAAATCATAGCTGAGCATCAGTAAAACCCTTAATTAAATGTCTTAAATGCCCAACGTATTACATAAATACAATGCGCTAAAATTAGTACACATAGACAGTTATGAACGATGCAACAGTTCATTAAACAATTAACACCTCTATAAACGACTAACAGTCAACTACCGTTTAGAAGCTAGTTGATACCATAGCAAAACAGGTATGAAAATTCT
Source organism: Platorchestia sp. MABIK (assembly GCA_014220935.1). Classification (NCBI taxonomy): domain Eukaryota; kingdom Metazoa; phylum Arthropoda; class Malacostraca; order Amphipoda; family Talitridae; genus Platorchestia; species Platorchestia sp. MABIK. The sequence goes on along the minus strand of JACJUY010001847.1, from coordinate 119,401 downwards.
ATTTAAATAATTTTCTAAATAGTTCCTTGGAACCATAAAGGATATTAGTGTGACATTTACTTAATACTTAGTAATCCAAGCAGGGATCCCAAGTAGCTTCACAGAACAACTACATTTCAACCCACCACACAATGTTCATCACGAGCCCCTCTCTTTAAGTCAGCTTCCATCTTGAAGGGTGCCTTATTCTATTTATTACAACAGATAGTTTTGCACGGAGAGCAAGAGCGAGTAGGACCGCGTTAAGTTTCTATAGCACAAAGTCATATCAGAAAAGCGTGCATAATTTAAGTGTCGCCAATTCTTTGGGTCTAACGATGGTTGTGGTCGCAGTGTACCTTCCCGTCGTAAAATGTAGACACTGGTCATGATAACGCTGAAGAGCACAACTTTTATACGGAACTAAACTCCTCGTAAGTCGTCCCATGCTCACCATAAATTTAGCTCCATGGAGGAGAAGCGCATCCACTACGGAGAATGCTCAGGCAGCACCACAAGCAGGTCATCACGCTCGCATGTGATGAACTGGGCAGTTTTTCTAACCGGTCATTTCTTCATCGTGAAGTGACACCAGCTGAGAGTCTCCACATGCTGCAATGAGCACTTGCACGGGAATTTCACCTGTGCGGCCACTTGAATGAGCATTCACTAGTGTGAGTACTAGAATGAGAATTTCGCCTGTGCGGCCACTTGAATGAGCATTCACTAGCATGAGTGCTTCAATGAGAATTTCGCCTGTGCGGCCACTTTAATGAGCATTCACGAGTGTGAGTACTAGAATGAGAATTTCACCTGTGCGGCCACTTGAATGAGCATTCACTAGTGTGAGTACTAGAATGAGAATTTCACCTGTGCGGCCACTTGAATGAGCATTCACTAGTGTGAGTACTAGAATGAGAATTTCACCTGTGCGGTCATTTGAATGAGCATTCACTAGTGTGAGTACTAGAATGAGAATTTCGCCTGTGTGAGCAGTTGAATGAGCGTTCATTCAAATGAGCATTTGAATGAATATTAAACTCGTTTAATCAAAAATGGGCATTCACTTGTATGAGATTTTCCCTTAAATGAGCACACATGTGTGAACACATCAGACCTTGTGCCTCCCCAAACTATTCCGTGATCTTCTAATGATCTCGATTGCCACTCTTAATGATATGTGAAAGCCCAATTAATGTGACTTGCAATTACCGGAGAGTTGACACGTCGGGTGTGACGAGGTGTAACGCAGCCCCCCAATTCTTATTAAAAAGGTAAAGATGAATTATTTCTTTGTTAATTAGTGAAAAATTAAATTTATAATAGAAACGTTGAAGCCAACTATTCTGAAGCCAATAATGTTGACGGGGATTATGTTAAAGGCATAATGTAGAAGTCATATAATATCGAGGTCCCCAATGTGAAGACCAATGATACTTTTGTCAGGAATGTTACGCTCTTTAATGATGATGTCAACATTGTTCAAGTCTCTAATATTGGAGTCAATAATATGAAGGTTAATAATATTGTAGTATTGCGGTCAACAATGTTCAGGTCAGTGATGAGATTTTAAAGCTAATGATGGGTGTGGTGAACTTTGTAAAATTTTGATTCTTAACATTGTTGTGAACACTGTTGAAGTCATCAACACTGACGTCATAAAAACCTAAAAACCAAAACATTTTGCTCGCCGAAAAAAAATGCTTTCGGTTCAAGTAACACTGCAGGAGCTAAATACTTGCTATTTTGGGGTTGCACAGGAATGTTTTGACGTCTTTCAGAGTCCCAGGATGTTCAGCAACATCACGCATGTCTTTGTAAGCGCTACACCGCTGCTAACATCGCTCCATCCAGTCTCTGCTCGATTCATTCTCTGCTCCATTCATTCTCTGCTCCATTCATTCTCTGCTTCATTCATTCTCTGCTTCATTCATTTTCTGCAACGTTCATTCTCTGGTAGTTCAGCGTGGTGAGACGTCCCGCTGAGAATTGCGTGGTAGCAATTTTCGTCCGTTTTTTGGTAGTTTCGGTCACTGGCGCTCCTGTACATGTGTTAGGTCTCGATGAATCTTACCAATTTTGACAATTCACTCATTCTGGTTTTGCTTGTGCGTTCTGTGAAATAAAAAAAAGTTGAATTTATAAAATTTCGTCGTTAAGAAATCAGATATCGAATGATTACAAACCGTTCTGCTTGTGATTATGAACAGAATAGTGATAAACTATTGACCTTGTATCCGAAGGAAGAATTTCTCAGGACTTTCACATGGTACGTAAAAATCTTGTATGATAATCTGCATCTGAGAAAATGGACGCATTGCTGCAGTGCACTTGGAGCTGTTGAGAGAGTTTAAGTCTCTAAGAGGACATAAACTGCAGTGTTCGTATACTGTAGAGGTGATATGAACTGCAGTGTTCGTATACTGTAGAGGTGATATGAACTGCAGTGTTCGTATACTGTAGAAGTGATTTGAACTGCAGTGTTCGTATACTGTAGAGGTGATATGAACTGCAGTGTTCGTATACTGTAGAGGTGATATGAACTGCAGTGTTCGTATACTGTAGAGGTGATTTGAACTGCAGTGTTCGTATACTGTAGAGGTGATATGAACTGCAGTGTTCGTATACTGTAGAAGTGATTTGAACTGCAGTGTTCGTATACTGTAGAGGTGATTTGATGTAGTGTTCCAATAAGGGTTATCATCGAAATTGGACTCCAGCACTTGGACTATCAATTAGCTATCATAATTAATAGTTAGCTCTTAGTAATATAAAGTTGCACGTTAAGACGATCATTTAATATGCATTCTCTTGNGTGATTTGAACTGCAGTGTTCGTATACTGTAGAGGTGATATGAACTGCAGTGTTCGTATACTGTAGAGGTGATATGAACTGCAGTGTTCGTATACTGTAGAGGTGATATGAACTGCAGTGTTCGTATACTGTAGAGGTGATTTGAACTGCAGTGTTCGTATACTGTAGAAGTGATTTGAACTGTAGTGTTCGTATACTGTAGAGGTGATTTGATGTAGTGTTCCAATAATGGTTATCATCGAAATTGGACTCCAGCACTTGGACTATCAATTAGCTATCATTATTAATAGTTAGCTCTTAGTAATATAAAGTTGCACGTTAAGACGATCATTTAATATGCATTCTCTTGATTCAGAAATTTAGGATCTTTTCATAGATTCTACTTCATACATCAAAGTTAAAATTAAATTCCAGACATTTTCGATAAAAAAGATAGCTTTCTAAGCCCCTGAGAAAGAAAAATGTCATCGCTTGAAAATAAGTTTCAATTACTCATCGGTATCGTACTTGTTGTCGAGTCTCCTTTCCTCCTTCTCGGGACTGAATGGAAAAGCCACTTTTAAAACGAAACCTCGACTATAACGAGTGATAAACTATTGATTTCGTAAGAAACATCAAACTGCGGGGGAAAATGTTCCAGTAAATACGCAAAACCACTTTAAAATAAAACCTCGAGTATAACGAGTGATAAACCATTGATTTCGTAAGAAACATCAAACTGCGGGGGAAAATGTGCCAGTAAATACGCGAGTGACAGGGAGAGCGGCACCACGGCAGCTCGTGCAGGGGAGCCACGCGGGGGCCGTCACGGTCCACATCTCGCGCGACTGTCACGCTGTAATTTGCGCTCCACGATTTAGGTTACCGTTATAAGTCTCACTTTAGCATGCAGTTCTCTTTTCATAGTCACCGAAATAGTTGAATATCTCTTGAAAAGTATATCTTCTATCCACGGGAACTAACAAAGAAATTTATTTTCCAGAGCAGGTGCTCGTCGGTATCAGCTGTTAGGAAAGTAATTGCGTTTGACGGAAAATTCACGGATTTTGATCTTTCTTTTGATATCTGAAGATTAGTCAATAAACAGATCTTAAATATTTGAAACATGATAATAAAAATATCATTAGCCTCCTGATGCGGAGCTCACCTTGAGAGCGCTCTCTTTTGATGATTACCTTTAATAGAAGACTGCAACTGTTATTTATCACCTTTCCAGAACAGTTACGCTGCCGTTGCTATTGCCTACACAGTCTTGCAACAATGCAGTTCATATCACCTCTGTAACGTAGGATCAGAGCAGGTCAGACGGACTCCCTCGTCAGTTTCACGTGCTCACCGAGCAATGCCTCAATTTCTGACGATATTTTATTCAGACATTCACCTACAGTGAAAGTCACCATTATTTTTTATCCCGGGAACAAAACCATATGTATTAGATCATGCATATTTTTCATCGTGAATCATTCGATACATTTATTCGTTACTGCGTAATTTGACGAACTCACGTTTTCCCATCGCACAGAATGCACAAGCAGAGGTAGAGTAAGAGATCAAAAGACATTTTAAGAGAATCGTTGATGCAGATGAACACGAGCGTCATTTACGGCAGCAGCCCAAAACAACAAAAAATTATCGCATCTTAGTTTATGGAGAAACTTTCAAACAATTTAAACAATTCATTCACCACAAGCGGTACAGAAGTAGATTGTTTCTCAAGCCTAGTACAACCATGGTCAAATTTGAGTACAAAAGCTCGTTGTTTGGCAACCTGTGGGCCCGAATAAGTTCAATGACTTCTAGGGCATCTTACCATTTGCTCTTTTCATCACACATTGAAGATGGCTACAAATAACTAGCATGAAACTAACGACGACGCAGCCCTTACAATGATATGCATCACACTGCTCAACGCTACAGGGCTTCACAGACGGCAGTGCTTCCCTGCACTGCTCACAGCAGCTAATCCTCAACGCCAGCAGTCTTGCTCAAGCTGAGAGTAGTTTTTTATATCACAATGTCTTGGTCTATCATTTACATTAATCTCAATATTGTTAACATGAAAATATTTAACAGAAAACCATGTTTTTAAATCTTCGCCTGCGCTACAAATATTCAATAGAAAAGTGACTAGTGAAATTCAGTCACGCGTCACACGAAATCAAAGTTACTCATTCTCAAGACGCTTTGCATTTTAATCACTGAATTTTGTGTGAAAATCAGATGCCACGAAGCAATTTTCTTTCCTAAACTTGTATGCTGTAACTCTCTATATCCTGAATTTTTATTCGGTCATGCGTATAGCAAGATTCCAGCTGAAATGGAGATGCTTTCAGCTTTCGTTGTCAGAGAGAGACAGAGTGTCAAAAGCGTGACGGCGAAACAGATGTGCGTGTGTGCCTGGGAGCACCCAATTTAGATATCAGGATTTTGTGGTAATTGGAGCAGCTGGCTGTTGTGAGGCTTATTGGAGCTGCTGGCTGTTGTGAGGCTTATTGGAGCAGCTGGCTGTTGTGAGGCTTATTGGAGCAGCCGGCTGTTGTGAGGCTTATTGGAGCAGCCGGCTGTTGTGATGCTTATTGGAGCAGCCGGCTGTTGTGAGGCGTATTGGAGCAGCTGGCTGTTGTGAGGCTTATTGGAGCAGCCGGCTGTTGTGAGGCTTATTGGAGCAGCCGGCTGTGAACACGATGAAGAGCAAGCAAATAACTGCTCATCTAATTTATGTTTTCTGCATTCACAAAATTGCCAGTTTTGATAGTAAAAAGAGCGCCATATTGAGGGAAGAAGTAATGTAGCTTCTGGGTAAAAATAAGAGATGCCTATCTGTCTGAGGCCCAAGGAAGTAATTGAGAGTATATTACAACAATACACTAAATTAGTTTGACCTTAAGCCAACGTGAGTTATTGAGTCCCTCAGTCAACCATGAAGCTTGTTAAAATATTGGAAATATCATTATGAGCGGGACGGGATCCTGCAAACTCTTTTTTACCAGATTTAAAAAAACCCATTATGCTCTCTCCCACGAGTAGAGCTCATACAAAGGGAACATTGCAAGCATTTTAAATACATCACATTGAAGTTAGGCGACAAAATACAAGAAAATGAGATCCGGAACAGGTGCTTCCTGCCAAAAGCTGAGAATAGACTTTCACGAACATAAAAGGTGTGCAAATGGAGGAGTTGCATTCTTTTCCGAGTCCGTGGAAGGAAAAAAACAAACAATAGCGGAAATAATTGGGACTTTCCTAGCTGTGACTCATGCAGCGCCCTGCGTCACGTGTGAGCTGCTGGTAGTTGCAGGCTGATGCAATGCACTGCGTGCAAAAACACTGTTTTCTGATTTACGATGATAAGTTCATGGAATTACGCACAGCGTCCAATCAGCGAAAAATTCTCCTTGCTTTGAGTTTTACTGCATCACTGAAGGAGTAAATACATTCGACTGCTACTGACGGGATCAAATTTGTAGAAAACGATTTCGTCCAAATTACGCGGCAGAATTACATCTTGAGTTAGTTCAAAGTCTAAAAAAAATTTCCGCGTTTTTATGAGATGTTCAGAATATGTTCATGATGTATTTCACGAGTGGGCTGGCCAAATTTCAACGTCTTTCAATTCGAGGATAAATAGCTTTAGAGTCCCCCCATCCTACGATTTCAACCCAATAAACCTGTCACTCAGCCCATCCAGTGCGAGGCGTTATCATTTCCATCGATATTCGACTTACGTAATTTAGGCGCTCCTACATCGCTGATTTCTGTAGAAGAGCATTTCATCACTTGCTCTGTGCCCGGCCTGGCTGATGGTTGCCTGACGAAGTCCGTGTTTCAGTTGACACAACGACTTGTGTCCTATGTGTGTTTTGGAAATCTTAAAATTGTGGCCAATTTCCTGAAAATCTTAACAACTTCGGGGTTTTCCTTTTGCCAAATTGTCCATCTTGTATCGGTTATGCACAGGTGTACCGTCTCTGCCTTCACTCACCCTCAGTGTACTGGAGGAATTTCAAGAGCGAGTGAGGGACACAAATTTGTAGCTTTCAAATTCTGCATCGCAAGTGTCGTTGACTAACGTTTGAAAAATAAGAAAAAACACACAAACCGAGCTAATGTGCCGAGTGTCAATGTGCCGAGTTTTGAGAGCTAATATTCGGGAAAATCGATTCCCAAAAAATCCATTTAAATACTTGATACGAGTGCTTTTAACTTTCAATCGATTTTTGAGCCTAATTCCTTCCTTGGAAAATCAGAAGGAAATGATAATCGAAAATTTAAACAAAACCTTCTTGTTAAACACACACACATTTATTTCACCAGTTTTTCATCAAATCTCCCTGCTAGGTTTCACAACCATCCTCTACACATTTCCTCAAAACAATGCCCGCTTTCCTCAGAAATTGACGAGCTCGTTTTCCACAGATGTCTCGCTTGGTCGTCCTCCTGCTGGTGATAGCAGCCGTCCGAGGCGAAGCAAAAGCCGAAGCCAAACCGGAACCCAAACCTGAACCCAAAGCTGAACCCAAACCTGAACCCAAAGCTGAACCCAAAGCTGAACCCAAGGCTGAAGCAAAAGCGGATGCCGATCCCGACTACCCTCAGGCGTCGTACGGACCCCCTCCGTCCTACGGAGCTCCGCCCGTGCCTTCCTACGGAGCTCCTCCGGCTCCTTCTTACGGACCTCCTCCCAAACCAAAGAACACTTGTCCCAAAAAATGCTACGACAAAATTTTTTACACAACACTCACCAAGACTGCCATGGAGCATCACACGCACTGGAACACGTATGATCAGGTATGTACTCGTATGATCAGGTATGTACTCAGATTCTTTTTGTTTTGCAATCTATCTGGGTTCTCTTGAATTTTTTGAATAATACGGTGTGAGGTAAAAATTGTAGAAATTTCTACAATCTTTCCTTTGACACGCGTTCGTATGCAACACTAGAGCAAAAACTCATATAAGTTGAGTCATGTATACGACTAAACTCTTACTCGAAAATTCCTTAATTTCCTGCCTAGATTGTATAATTTTCAAAACTCAGCGAAAGTCTTTCTAACATATGACAAATGTACAGAGGTACGTCACTATCTCAGTTTTCCCAGTGCGAATAATTGTCGTAACTCACGACAGCGCACGGTCGGCTGCGGGAGGCAGCGGTGTGAAGACGCGAGGTTCAAGTGCAGGTAGAAGAAACGAAGTTGAGGAACTGGTTTTGGCTAGATGGTCTACCAGTAGAAAGCTTTTCTTCTAAGATGTTAGCCGAATTATTAGAATTGTTACGCGGGAGAAAACTTGTAAATTTCAATGGAGTTTCCAAGTGGCTGTTCATAGAGAAGTGGTGGTTCAATGAGCACCAACATAGTCTGAGTGACGACTGCTTGAACAGGCTTGCAGATCTTTTCTTACTACGGTAGGAAAAGCTACCAAGTGAAGTAGGTGAAATCTGCGATGCAAGTTCACAATACCGGCCTGTCTCTAGGGAGAGGAGTTATGCAGTTGTCAGTGAAGCTCGTGAAATTTAACTCACTGTTAGCTATACCTTTGTCATTGAAAGCGATGAAGAAATAATTGTTTTTTATGACATTAAAAAGAAAGCCATAAAAAATAATAAAATGGAATAGAATATTTACATATATAAATATGCTGTATTTGTAGAATCCACTGTATATGTCAACTCTCTGTTGAGCAAAGACTTCTTCAGCTGTAATTATTTATTGTTAATCGAATTTCCTGATTGCAGTTGGTGCCGTACACTCTGTACAAGTACGTGACAGAGACCTTGTTCTACCCCACGACCGTCGTGCAGTACGAGTTCATCACCCAACCTCTTCCAGATCAAGTGATCTACGAGACAAAAGTGAGTAAATTGCTCCTCAAAAATTGCCTCAAAGTCACGGAGCAGGTGATCAATGGCCAATTTATCCTTCATAACGCCATCAATAAGGAGGCATCTAGTTTAGTTTTTGTTCCTTATTTCCTGATGTCTGGCTTACCATTATACACTGCCAAAAAGTGTGTAGATTCCGTTCTCCAACTCATGAAACAAAATGTATTCTTCATTTGAATGTATTCGAACAGACCGCACGGGATGTGATCGAAGAATCGAGACTGCAGTGATAGTGGCACGGCTTGAAAATGCTAAGTGAAGTCAACTGGCTCAGGTTCACCTCAACTCCAACTGTGGAAACACGTCATGTGTCCAAGTCTCGAGTCACTCCGCTCTTCAGAGTAACGCTTAGGGGGAACGTCAATGTCGTGTGGCCTGTCGCATTTGCTATGGCTTCAAATATAAAGTAAAAAACCTACATAAAATCTATCCAACTTTCTTGCAAAACGGAAACCTTTTATAAAACGGTCAAAACGGAAGGTAAATCATGGGTTCATAACTATGATCCTGGAACCAAAAGCTCGCACTTCACAGTGGAAAACCTCAACATCTCCGAGACCAATGAATGGACAAGTGAGTCGACAGTTCTCCGACTGGAGCCGCATTGTTCATCATGAGTTCGCTTCACCTGATCACACAGTTGATTAGGATCGAGTGCTACTGAGACTCGTTGCGGTCTTTCCGCGATGTCATTCGTTTCAATTAAAAGGCATCCGAGTGGGAGGCAATTGCATTTCAAACAAAACTTGTTCTTATACCTCACCTCAAGGAACAGATTATATCAAATCACAGCAACCCTAAGTTTTACATCCTCCGTATTTATAAGGTCTCAACCCTTGCTACTTTTCACACTTTCCAAAATGAAAATTTTCTTAAAAGGAAGAAGATGTTAAGACGGTTAGGATATCCAAGAGAATAAGACAAGGGAACGGCCGAGTGTTCCAGAAAACGGGCTCCATCAACGGAAACAGCGCTGCGTTAAATGTGTAGTTTCTGTCATCTATCCAGGGACGTCTTGGACGTTCATGGGGACATCTTTGAAGAAGATGAAATGCTAATTGTTGTATGCTATATGTTTCTTACATGGTAACTACAGTCCTGCTAATGTCTGATCACATCTCGTACATGTGCACCAGAGTTCTAGCTCGTTGCCGTAAGTTATAGGAACAGGCTTGCAATGTACAACTATTCACATAAACGTGACGCTTGGACTATACATGGATCTGAAGCCTGCAAGTGTGGCGTCAGGAACATGGACCAGCTGGCGTTGCGTTTACATGAAATCGGTTGACTTAATTAGATAGTCATCAATCTTGCAACACAATGTTCCAAATGTGTGGCATTAGTCTCTTGCCACACAATGATTTCTCACAGTGCGGTGAGAAAGATTTATTTCAGCCGAGCATACCGTGCGGTAAGGTAATAGAATAAATACTATAATACTTATAACTTACCCCAGAGTTTGCGGTGCGTTCACAAAAACATCATAAATTATATCTTATATTTCTCAACGGGTGCACCTAAACTGTGCTCTAAGCTCTCGAGTGTTGTCACTCGGCCAGCAGGAGGCGACAGTCTCTGGCTCGGCCCGCAGCAGTTCTGTCTTGCAGTCCTGCACCCATGCATGAGCTACGTGTCTATTTCTCCCATTATCCTCATCCAACAATTCAGACTCCTGAAGCATGTTTAGTTAACTATTAATTCTCAAATGAACTTATTTAATTTCCTTGTTCTTCTGTTTTAGACATATTTTACGATAATGAACTTGATGTTGTTCACCTCTAATTGCTTTTATACGTCTGTGAGATTTATTGAAGCTAAGCCCTACCGCTGTCTTTACGTTGAATTGCCATTTTCAAAATTTAGTTTAAGCGAAAGCTTAATTAGAAGTGTAATGTTTAGGCCAACAGATAATAAGTGGATATTTTAAAAATGAGGAAATTCTATCAAGCCATACGTATTTTGCTTATTGTGGAGAATATGGCAGATTTACTTCACTACCCTCATTCATCACTACACAAATTTGAATGAGTCCATTTTCACCGTGTGTACAATAACATATTTCATAGAAAATGTCAACACAAACCATATTTAACTGAAGTTTTCTGATTCACGGAATTTTTATGGTTTGCAGCTTTTTCATCAGCAACTTCATGTACGAAGGAATTTTTTTCAGGTTGCGTACAACACGGCTAAGATCAACAAGATCCAAGTGGACACGAAGCAAGACTACATGCCCGGCACCCACTACTACATGAAGACCGTCACCGAGAACCATTACTGCACCCACACAGCCCAGGTGCGTGATGCTCTTAGTTTGAGAACTAGTAATAATAACATAGGTTCACAAGCGTTTCAAAAGCTCATACCATGCATGTCGCGCAGTCGGACAACTACAACACAAAGCCCAGGAATGTGGTTCTATCCAAGGAGGTTGGTTCTATCACATCAGCGTGCGTCAAACGCCACTAGTTCAGAAAATCAAAGTTCTGTCTCCTGACCATTCAGTACTTCCTGTCAGTAGCGCAGTTTGTGGAGTACTCAACGCTGCCTCTTCACTCAACAAGGTCCGAGTGATGGCATTGGTCTGAGTCTCTCGCTCATAATGGGGTGCCTATTCTGGCATCACCTCCACTGCTGATCGCCGTGTTCATAAGTGATAAGAAACTTTGTTTTTCATGATCATGATGACTGTGAAGTACTAACGATAAGTGTAGCTTCGGGCTCTAGGAAGTTCTGTCTCTAAGAAACATCACAGAAGCTTTTTTTTTTGTCACATCAACCTGCCAGTTGTTGCTTTTTGCTCAAAGTGCTAATGTTTTGTTTTGTTGCCTCACGTAGTGCTAATCGTCCTTAACCTGATGCGCCTGTCATATTTCATGCTAAATTAGTCGCTTCTCATTATTACTCACAAAGTATTCTCTTTATTTGACAAATAATAAATTGTTACAATGCAAACAAATTATTTTATATTCAGTTCTCACGAATCAAAGCAATTTTCACCTCGTTTAATTCAATTCCTGATTGCCTTTTGATATTCAAAAGTTCACCAACTTGGGGAAACGTTACCTGCCTGGTACAGGCACACAAACCTATTTCAAAGCCAGATGTTTGAGCCGGTTTGAGCCACCTAAATCTTGAAGCCGACCGTTCGTCGAGCAGATATTTCACTCTTACGTAAAGCCTGGTGAGCACTTCCCTCGAAAACATAATTAGGATATGCACAAATTTCATACGAACTCTACAATGACTTGTGTTTCAGGTTCCGTTCTACGTAACAGTGACGCAGCACGTATACAAGACGGTGCAGGAGCCGCACTACGTCACAGAGACCAAGATCGAGCAACATTACGTGTCAGTGACTGAAGACGAGCCCCACTACGTAGCTCAGACCAAATACGCCACGAAAGCCAACTACGTGTACGTCACAGTCACGGAAACCAAACACGGTTATGCAACCATCACACACACCGTGAAAAAGCCAGAATACAAGACGGTGTGTCCTAAGCCAAGCTACGGTGCTCCTCAGCCAAGTTACGGTGCTCCTCAGCCAAGCTACGGCGCCCCTCAACCCACGGGTTACGGTCACATGGGCTACTGAGTTCGTCCCTGAGAGTGGAGCTCAACGTTTTCTCAGGGTGAGTACTCAAGTGTTCCAACAAAATAATGTCTTTATTCATCAGCTCCTCTTGAATTACGGCTCAACCCTCCTAGTGAATGCTCTGCTACCCTGACCTCAGGAGCATGAAAAAAATTATCGCAAGATCCTGTGGACCTTGCACTGCTATACTGAGATCTGAGCAAGATTTGCGTACAACTGCTCAAAGATTTGTATTTGTACTCAAGGTGCACTGACGCTTGTGTGCAGCTGTACTGAGATCAGTGTACTAGGTGCACTGAGACTTTGTACTGATGCACATTCTTCTTGTTCCCGCCAGACCCCCGCAACGGTGCAACTGGTTCCAGTGAGAACCCCCCAACTTCCCAACGATTTAAACGAGTGATATCTTCTACGTGGCTTTGCCAACGTCAACGAACGACCGTTATAGATTTTTGTTTTTGCTTTGAAGAAATGTGAAATGTAACGGCTGGGTGACTATATAGTGTCATTATATCATTGCATGAGCAACGCTTTTGTCAAGTGTATTGGCACAGTATAATGCTGCAAAGTTGTCACATGTCATGTCTTACTTTCACTTTCTTTAGTTGTTCCGAAAGAACTAAGCTCCAATGGTTAAATTCCTTCAATTTTCAAAACAATGATGAAGGATTAACCTCTGCAACAGCTTCTTTCAAGTCTACACGTTCATTGTTTTTAGGTTCGTAAGTATGTAGATCGAACGACGTTACAAACGAGACTAGCATTAAGGCGGCGGTGCGTACGGCAGGTGTTTGGGCAGAGCATCTCTTTTCGCTGAAGAAGAAGAGCGTCTTCTTATGTAATTAATGTTGAGCAAACAGACACCCTGAATAAACAGCTACAAATGATAACTTAATCGTTTGGTACGTTTCATTTTGCGTCATTCGTTTTCCAAAGATGTTTTAGCGCTTAAAACGTTCAGGGCTTTTATTTCTGAAGCCATGAGATGGCAGTGGAGTCTTTTTAACTTTTTAACGTGCTGTAAAACAAGACAATTTACTCATCTGTGTTCAGGTAAAGTTCATTGCTGGAGTTTAAAAAAAGCTCACAAAACATTCAACAAAATTAGAATTTTTTGGACCAAATCAAAAGAAAACATCTTTGGTTAATACAAACTTGAAATAACATTTAGTTGAACACTCATTTGTACAAGCCTTGAATCAATTAGAAGATTTGAATGCGATGTTTGGGCGAACGTTGCTCTCAAATCTTCAAAATAAATCAATAAATTAATTTTTTACCACATTTTTCAGTTTTTTAGCTTTAGCGATAACTCATTTTCGGACGGCAATTGGGCAAACCCACACTTGCAATTAATCCTGATCTTGTCAATGTTTTGGAAATTCTTTAAAGCATTTAGGTCACTTTATCTATAATTTGTAAGCCAACGTTTCATTTTTGTGTTTGTATTCATTCTCGAATTATTTCATAAAAGTTACGCTACTGGAATATTTTAGTTTGAAATCGTTTTCGTTGGAAGAATCCAAGAATTTGTTAAGTGAAATCTGAAACGTATTTATTGATACTAGCTTTAAGTATATGTTTAAATTATGTTGAAAAGCTTTACAGGCGTAGTTAGAATTCGCATGTGTAAACTCCTGTTTCTTGGCGCTGAGAGCCGGTCTGTGATGACAGCTCACGAAGCGCCGTGTTCTCGCTACAAAGACATCGTTGCTTTCAAACCGCTGAGTAGATCCTGAAAAATCTGCCGATTCAGAAATGTTCAGACAATTAGTAGGATGTTGACAGTAAAATGCAATTGTTGTATCATAGTTTTGTATATATTCTTTGTTTTAGAGTGAGAGTGTGAATGTTAATGTGTTGTGTTGTGTTGTGTTAACTTGTGTTTAATGTTCTTAATTTGCTCATTTCTGGTTATCAATGGGTAAGATATGTGTCTTCTCATTCGAGTATTCTCATTCGTCATAATTACAATATAGGATATCTTCTGTGCACCCAAATTTCCATTAATACTGTACCATTTTCATGGGAATATCGAATGTCGATGTGATTCATTAATGAAGAAAAACAGAAGCAAAATCAAGAAACGTTTGTTCACCATGTCTTAAGAGCACAAGCATCGAGCTGCTAAAAAAAAGTCCTGACATTCAAGTTAACTCTACGACCATGCAGTCGAGGGTCACGACTTGATACACTCCAGCCCCTCTACCAGCTGGGGGTGGTAGAGCACTCAGATGGTGCTCCTCTCTCTCCCTCTCTGCAATTTTTGATTTTGCCTTGAATTTGTTTCTTGATCGAGGGCAAAATTATGCTAAAAGTTTCGAGGTCATTTCATTAAACTTACGAGACTTGTCTATTTACTATGTTATATTTTTTTATTTGTGCATGACTGGATCGTATGAGGTCCAAGATATTATAATAATAAAATGAAACTGAGTTTAAGCATTTTACTACCTGCTCTGGTAGATGACATGATACTACACGAATCGCTTCAATACGCTTGGAGTTTAACTATAGAGGAAACGCGGTCAACTTCTCATCAACCTGCGCAAATTTATCATATTCGCCTATTCGTTCAAGTCGAATGTCCACGACCTTGTTATTTAAGAGACGAACTGAACTCTATTTTCTTTGATCGAACAAACCAAAGCACCGCTCGTGGAACACAGTAATTTTAGAAGAATTTTCAAAATCTGATTTACCCAGCGGCCCATCAACGAGCAACACAGGGCGACCGTTCCGTTCACAGGAAGTGAGCACTAAAAAGGTGGACTCCTGAAAGAAAGAAAGAAAGAAAAAGAAGAAAGAAAAAACATTTCCAATAAAGTACAAACATGAAACGTCGATACATTGGATTTTAAAACACCTTAACCTAAAGGC
>JACJUY010001847.1:62151-89535 GCA_014220935.1 Platorchestia sp. MABIK | reverse complement strand
GTTATTTAGCAACTCTTCTCATAAAAGTTATTTAGCAACTCTTCTCATAGAAGTTATTTAGCAACTCTTCTCATAGAAGTTATTTAGCAACTCTTCTCATAAAAGTTATTTAGCAACTCTTCTCATAGAAGTTTCACACAGACGAAATGTTTCTTACGCTGTACATTAGAATTTCACAAATTTGAAGTTTCTGATCAGACAACCACATTTCACTCGGAGCTCACCAGTGAGGGCAAGAAGGACTCACAATAAGTTGCTATGTTCCTTAGCACAAACTTGCAGTTTCTTAACATACAACAGTATTTCACACGCGCAAGAAGGACTCACAATAAGTTGTTGTGGTCCTTAGCCCGGTACCCCGTGACCTGCTGCATGGCGGGTCGCAGGCCGGGCTGCGGGTAGCTGAGGTTGTGGGAGTGCAGGTACGGTCCCGCCAGGTGGTCGTTGCGCAGCGAGATCAGGCCTCCGTACACCACCTCTGCCGTTGCTCAGCATGAATCATTTCATCACAGATCATTGACAACAAAATTTGTCTCCAATGGTTCGTAATCCCTTTCCGTGAGCTATGTATTACTGATAAAAAATTTGTCTCAAATGGTTCATAATCCCTTTCCGCAAATTATGCCATAGTACATGGGTTTGTTAGTGTTAACGTCGATTTCAAAACGCTTCCAGTCAGTATATTTGTAACATAGAACAAAATATGAGCAGAAGAATGCAGCAAAGTAAATTATGACTACGAGATCCAATGCCAGTTTCTACTTTGATAAATAAATTTATGTTCCCTGAAATTGAAGAAATTATTCTGAAAGAGCAAGCGTATATTCATTGCTGCGATCATAACTTGATGCAACTAAAGTGATAAATCAAATTCAAAAGTCTTATTGGGCGGTGCACAAAGGCACGTAAGACCTGTTTTGTATTAAGCAACACACATTTGAAGTTCGTGAATATACTACGCGCGACAATTAACTAACATTTCTGCGTAGCTAACTCTACACTGAGCGGTGTATTTATCTAACGTTCATCTGACCTACATCACTGTATGCTAAGCGGAAGAATTGTTTAACGTTTATTTCAAGTTAATCCCTTGACTGAGCTAAGCCATCTGGTAACATATGAATGCTGTCATAAAACTAAGTGCAGGACATTAAATAACATTCATTTCAAGTCCAACACGATGATAAGCTGAATTATTTAAGTAATATTTATTTTGATGTTTCTCACTGTACCAAACGAGACAATTGAGTGACATTTCTTGCAAGTTGACCCCTGGGCCAGGGCGAGAAATTCACTAAAAATTGTTTTGAAGTTACAATAAAAAAAACGTAAATCCTGGTATATTTAATTGGAATTTATCGCGAAAACTAAGCAGGACAAAACGACGATCTTCAATTGTTATCGGCAGGAAACTGATAACATTAAAAAATCTACCGTGTGATGACTACTGCAGTACTGGCATCGCCTTCTTTCACTTGAGCTAGAGTCATATATATATAGTCACCAGATCAATGACTCGACATTTGATGATGATTGTCTGATTTCCCCCAGTCTAAATCATTTTCTCCATCTAAAGCACAAGCATTGGTCGTATTATGTAATTCTCGAGAATAAACCAAGCATTATAGACGACACATGAGGAAGCCCCATATACAGGAAGGCGTTTCATATCCAGCACCCCATCAACATTGCCATCAACGTGCATTTTGATGGAGTGCAGTACTTAACCAATGTAGCAGCTGGTTGGAAACCCAGCGACAATATCTTCATCTACAACGCGTTGGGCATTTTAAATCTATGCTGTAATTTTTCTATGACGACGAAAGCTTAATATTCTGAAATATTTCTTCATAAAACTATTCAGCTTAAATTACATTGTACCACCCTACAATACATTTAATGGAAGACACCGTCATGATTCAGATATTTGTTTCGTTTGATTCAATGTTAAACTATCTTGTCGATTCTGGACAAATTTCTGAAAGAGAAGCGTTTACGACGTTCATTCCACCTTTGCGAAGATCACGGAATGATGAAGGTAGTCTATTAGATCGGTCCACAGCATCTATGTGCATGATTGCAAAAATTGCTCACGTGGGGAGAGGGTTGCGTTGTGCAGGATGTTTCCTTGCAAAGTCATCTGGTACTCAGGGCTGAGAGCTGCTTCTTCGCTCCCAGCTAAGCTAAACCTGAGAGGAAAATGAGGGATTTAAAAAATTTCAGGGCAGATAAGATTTTGAGGAGATGTTGTCCTTATCTCGTGGCTTTAATGGACTCTACCCCGTTTTCATTTCATTCTCATGACAAGTGGTTTCAATTTACAAATTATTTACATTCAGCAACATACTCTTGTGTCAATCGCTACTGTTTGCAAGTAAATCAAAATACATCAATCCACCATTTTTCAATCTATTTCGAACAGTCACATCTCTTACATTTTAGAATTTGACGTGATTTGCAAGCTAAATTTTCAACTCAATAGATCTCAAATTTCGTTTCCAATTTCCGGTTACTAACTAAATGTATTTTTGAAAGTGATAAATTAGGTCAAATAGTGATCTGTGTTCGCTGAAAGGAGATACATCAAATGTTTGTTTCCACCCAGAAAATCATGAAGCTCTACAATATTTCCTTCAAGCATGCAACCTAATGTAGCATATTAGCAACTCCCTGCTTGGAATTGCTTGATCACATAACTACATATTATTTGAGCACTTAAAAATTGAAAATTCTTTCCTGTTTTTCCGTGCTAGTGGTGCATGTATATTTTTCAAGTACGGATATTTCACTAGGGTCAAACGCCCATTCAAATTTAAAGCTGTTGAGTGAACACCCAAATTATATGAGTATTGTTTTTAAGAATTTTGGCTTCTTCCTTTCTGACTATAGTGTAAGAGTAACAAAAAGACTACTTTGATTATTTCGAGTAGCTGGATGAGCTTAAACGCTTAAATTTCATGCAAACTCGAACTCCTGCAGGCAAAGTTGAAATCGTTAATGCAAAATTCTTTGGTAGGGCTCAAGTTCTTGATAGGCCCTTCGTGATTTACAAACGAGTATTTTTAGTTACCAAATATATAGCTCAACAAAATCCAAAACAAATTTTTAATATTCAAGACCGATGTTCTGCAAGCGAGAATCCGTTACAACCCTCTAATGGCAGGTTTATTACATTTCACGACGACACCAGCGATTGGATCAGAATGAAGGAGTGGAACACTCGACGCACTCACGCTCGATACAGACGCGCGTCGTGAACAAAGAAGCAAGAGAGGTACACCACGGCCGGCACCAGCACGAGGCACACAACTCGGGCCAGCAGATGCATCAACAGTTCCCGCTGCGAACGAAACGTTCATTCGATTAGCATTTTTTTAACACAATCCAGAAAAAAATCTGAAAAATATCACTATCTCATTGTACCAAATTTCAATTTTGAAAAAAATAGCTTCGTACCGGACCCCGTCATGCAATAAGGCGAATTTAATGAGGTCAGAATGAGTCTGGTTCCTATAAGTCCTCATGAGGTGTTGCAACAGCGCTGTTTCAGGTTTCACTTCTCACCGCCGTAGATCGGGCGAAAAGACGCCAGATTTCAGAAGCGGTGAAGAGTCCCACCACCGCCACCGTGAACAGACCCACGAACTTCACGCTCACAACACATCCTAGGGACAAGCCCGTCGCTGCTAGGCTGGCCCACCAGCTCCTCGAAAAATATCCAGTCCTGGAAGTAAAGTTTCAAACTTTTATGGTGACATCATTTTCTGTTTCGAGTAAAATCAGCGAACAACATGCTTGTTTCATTGCTTATTACCGTTAACATTTGTGTCTGCGATACGGAAATTGCTGGCCGCATTATGAAGAAGACTCAAAATACCTGGAGTAAAAATGAAATCTATCAAATCTGTCATACATAAGCAAATTAACGTTGGCTTGTTTTCAAGCTTAAATTGCAGTTGTTACCCAAAAAAAAGTCGGCACTTTTCCATGTCTGGGCTAATTTTGCGCTCGCCAATACTTGACACGCTGACATTATGACCAGCTTTGTGCTGTAACACAACGGCAACCTCCCCTTGAGTAGGAACATTGTTGGACATCGTGAGGTTTATTCCGCTAAGCGATCCGGTGAGGTTCATTCTGGTCAGTCACCTCATTCGAACTGTTACAGTGGAGCGAAAATTATGAGAAATTTAATTATTGTTTCAATAATGGTTTTTGTTGCAAACTTATTGCAGATCTGACGACCAAAATACAAATGTAGGGAATTCAATAATCTATCATGAATTGAACTTTAGTTAGAACATAAATACTTCAACAAGGTAGGCATTGATTGGGGTCGTTCGTTAACCGAATTTATAGCTCTACAATGCCTCAAAGATTATCCAACCTGTTTAAGTGATTGATCGAATGAATGAAGCACACGAGAGAAGAAAAGTTAAAAATCTTACGAAACACCGAAATAATTATACCTGCACTTTTAACTCGGGGATTGACGAGCGCTAACTTATACGCAGAACAATTAGCACCTTCCTGCTGACTTATCAGCATATGCCTCGCTTGCCAGCCGACACATAACCCGCTCACATATCAACACAAGCCACGCTCACACAACACCAGCCACGCTCACACAACACCAGCCACACTCACACAACACAAGCCACGCTCACACAACACCAGCCACACTCACACAACACAAGCCACGCTCACGAGCACGAGGCGCGGTGCAGGCAGGTCAGAGAGAGCCAGGTGGTCACCACGAAGAAGAGCAGCGGCGCGTCAAGGAGGATGAACTTCGTCAGAGTCAAGGAGCCAACGTCTGCAATCGAGGGAATCTCACAGTGCATATATTTGTTGGTCACAGTCCAGGACCCGAATAATATTTGGGTCCCGTTAATATTTCGTTAACATATACCGTATGCACCATAAAAAGTGAACTCAACTTTAAATGTTAACAACTTTGGACTAAGGTATTTCAGTTTCATTCGTTGCATTACACACAGAAATGTGTATCCTGACTACAAGCTTTAGGTTTAAATATACATAAGGTCCAAGTCGTCTGAAAAACCTTTAAATGGATATTTTCAAGTGACTAAACCCATCGTTATCAATATTATCAAAGGAGCAGCGTCCGTCCGTCCGTCTGTGCATGTGACCCCCTCTTCTAATCGAGACCATTGATGACAACAAGGATAAAACTTAAAAGAAACACGAGAAATTTTTCCATTGCATTATTTTTCTATGGAGATTGAATTCCTTTCCACTTGCATTATGGTATCCAAAATACGCAATCGGCTTATTTTTACAAATAGAAATTTTCTTTGGAGCTTTCTCTGTTGAAATTCATCCTGTTGCTTTGATATTTTTAATAGATAATGCGAAAAGAAAGAAAATTGTGATTTTCTTGAAAAGCTTCGAAGAGATAATAGAAGACATTTCAGAATTTAATTCCGGTAAAAGAGGCCTCCATGTCCAACAAACATGCCCAACCGTATGAGAGAAGCAGCAAGACTTCGACAGCAAGAAAGACGCTGCAGACCATCGAATGAACAACGCAAAATGGAAAGACGAATCAATGCTGCTCGCCAACGAGAAGCTAGAGCCAACTTGACCGTTGAACGGCGTTTGAATAATTGTTAATAAATTTGAATTTGATAATTGACAGATTTCAAATGACCCATATTTAACAAATCAGTTAGTTAGATTGGATAGACAGTAGAATTGCAATTCACGGGCATTGCACTAGTACAACTAACAAAGGAGCAATGCATTTTCATCAACAACGTTCACGCAGGAACAAAGAATTTGGCGGAAATCTCTGTGATTTTATAATGAGTTATCTGAAAGTAAATAGAAGGTGCGAAATTTCTGAAAACGTATCTATGACTGGGAAAGAATGTCACTGTAATATCATAATTTGTGCTCGTCATTTTTATTGGTCCCAGAACGTTGTCCGGGTCTACAATAAATACTTTCTTTCCTTAAAAAATCCCTTGAAATGGTATATAGTCGTTTAAATTGTCCTGCATGTGAGTTGAAGGTCAGAATGTGTGTTTGAGTAGAAATTATTCTATGTAGAATACCACATTGAATTTTCAATAAACTATTCATATAGCTACAGGCATTTGGCTTAAAAATTGGAACACATTTGAAAAAATGCAATTTTTCTTAACTAGAGGAATGGGCCATCATTGATCGAATGACGGCTTGGATTCGAATTTAAAATACAGTAGGTGTGAAAGTCGTACACAAAATTCAAAGAAATTCGCAGCTGTTCCTCTTTCAAAGCAGTCTTGAGATCAGCCACAATGCGGGGATGAGAAAATCGAGCCGAGACTTGGTTTTTGGACCACCCCTCACATGCTCGCTCAATGATGTTTATATTAAGGATCTTAGCAGAATAATTCATATCGTTATCATACTCATCAAATCTTGTGTGAACACAATGAGCGCTTAATTAAACATAGGTATTGTCATCTTGGAATCGAGGGCGTTTCCAGTAAAAAGAGTCTAAGCTTAAGGAGTGATGACCAGCATGAATGCTGCGGTAATGCTCTTCTGAGACTTCCCACTCAGGACACCGAGTGACTCCAAGCAAAACCAAGAAATTGCTCCCTACACCACCACAGAGACCTCCTTAACCACAGCACGGACATAAATCAGCAAAAATGTTTTTGCCAGTGTTCCCCTGAAGAACCTACGTCTGCGGATTTGAAATGGCGGAGACGAGGATTCATCAGACCAGATTACCTGTTCACATTGTTGTTGTGTCCAGTTTTAGTTATCTAGGTGTGACAGTATTTGAATTTCATATTTCACCCACTGTTTAGCTTCACCGAGGATACTTCTCTCAGTTTTGTGTAGGCTGTTCTAATGCTTGGGACAGTGGTGGCCATACCCACAAAGTTGCATGTTCAAGACATTGACGCTCCAGCGAGGCGAGCTCTAATTGATCACGCCACCTATCCCGTCAGGCAGATCGAGCATGATAGCAAGTGGCTTGAAACATCTTTTTTAGTACAACTCTCAAACTAGCATTAACTGGTATCTTTCTTTTCGCCGGCATTGACTAACGAACTGTGGTGACATACGGCCGAGGTATATTGAACGTTCGAAGTATGTACAACGCATTTTGAAATCATTATGACTGCTAATTTGTCCTATACGTATGCAGACGGTGTCCTAAATCATAAATGTCCTAAATCTAAATCAGTTAGACGGTGTCCAAATCATAGTAATTTAGATTTATTTCTAATTTACATCTTCCCACACATATACAAGTTCTGCATTTCTTCGACCTGCTACGCAGCACGATTCAATTATTGCAGCTTGCCCTCAGACCTTATAGCTGTTGATTACGGTTAACTTCACATGAGCCCCATTTCTCGGAACATTCACATTGAACAGCTGACTCACTACCAGTTCACAACCACACAACCACTCCACAAAAGAGGTATAGCACGCTACCAGCAAGCACGATGACGGCCGCGAGATGGGCTGTGGGCAGACGCCTCGTCATGACCCAGGCAGAAACGAAGGCGAGGGGCACTAGCGCGGCCCCCATCAGTGCACAGCCTGCTCGTATCACCAGGATGCCGCTGTGTCCCTCAAGGCTCAGTCCCGGGGCCGTGAAGAGGTGGCTGCCGTTGTAACCTCCGGCCCGCCCCAGCAGCGCCAGCAGCAGCTGCACACACCGAGCTGAAGCTACAGGTCAAGTCGCGATACGCATCTCGTGCCTCACACAGCTTATAGTAAAATTTCACTAATCGACATTTTAATCGAACCACTGAGCGAACAAAAATCATTATTTATGAATCTGGTTTCTGAAAGAGTTGAAGCTACAGTCAAAGTCTCGGTACGCATCTCGTGCCTTACATAGCTTTTATTAAAATTTCATACATCTATAATTTTTAATCAAACCACAGAGCGAACAACAATCATTTTTTACGTATCTGATTTATCTTTGTTCGTTTTTTACATATATTTAACCTAGAGTTGTTCTTTTTAAAATTTCCTATGAACTAAAATGGGATTTTAGAAAAGTGGAGAAATTTTCAAAAACTAATGTGAAATGAAACGCCGATATAAAATTCTTACGTATCTGATTTATGAAAATTGGGAGTAGTACCGGAAACGTCGATGCAAATTCATGAATTTTTTATTAGTGCGGAGGAGCCACGGTCTGCTGAGCTCGTCACTGATTGGACAAATTATCCAGATGTAGACTGACTGCATCTACGCTGAATCTCCGATGCCCAGAAATTCTCACGCTCACCGGGGCAAGTGATTAACTAATGATGATATTCTGGTTATTCATAAAAAAATTCTAGAATATTTTACCGCGGCGTTAAGAAATGGTTGCAGAAATAAATAGCGTTAAAGATGAGTTCTAAATCCTTACGTTGAACACTTTAATGACATCCGAGTCAGATAAAATCTATTTTCAAATTCGGCTTCTATTCTTCAAACCAAAAATAAAAATTTTAATACCTCAAATGGACCAATAATTTCATGTCACCAATAATAACTCCATAAGTAGCATTTTTGTACTCGATTCTAAAAGAAAGTCTTTCTCTCAAATTTGTACATGGAAATATCCGAGGTGCGTAAACAAATACCTACCAGCAGATACTCTAATAATTTCATCTTTGAAAAATATTCTTGGTAGACAAAGAAAATACTTTGTAATTCTAGCTTGAGTTTCGCATTGTGAAAAAGAGAAAAGAAATATTAATTCTTTAATCAATTAATTTTTTCCGAAAATTTGACACATAACTTCCATTACATTAGTTTGTTTTAGAATGCTCTTAACGTGGTAGTACTAAATTGAAAAATCCATATAAGTGAACTATAGCCATTTTAGGGGTAAATAAACAATAGAAAGAGAAAAATATAAATCTATTTTCTTGGATATTTTGATCTTGGTTTGAAAAACTCATAAATGCTGGTTACAAGAGGGAACAATGCAGCGTGCGTTGACCAAAAAGACTTCTGAACACATAGGTTTCATTCACAATGAGACATGGGCTTAATTAGCGATTTTACAATAGCTGCCGAAGTTGTTAAAAAAATGAGTGTAAAAAAATGAGTGTGGAAAAACGATCGTGCGTACAAATCTCAGGAAGTAAATAATAGGACTCGTTCACTTTATAGACCTCGTTCATAGGCCTCGTTCACTTTGATATGGCACGGATGGTAGAAAAGTAGTATGTACGTAAGTAAGTTGGAGCATGCGCCCTGCTTCAGTTGGAAGACAGATAAAAAAGGATGCTTTGCAGCCTAAAGATTTGGTCAAAACTCTCCCACCTTCCCTCCCGGCGGATGCACATCAAAGAAGTAGGTGCCGTTGATGTACCAGGACAGCATCTTGCCGAAGTGAGTTTCATCCCAACTGTGACCAATGAGATTATGTGAACAAGCAATAACGAGTGAAGACATCGGGGCAAGACTAGAATAATTTATATTATAACATTTTACTCTTCAATTGTTTTGAGGCCAAAACTTGTTATCGTAAAAATATTTAGAACGACTGATATTAGGTGAAAACGAACAAAAAGCTTATTCGCACGAACAAAAATAAACGAAAAAAGTCCGTCTTTCCTCTGGGCTCATGCATAACCACAATTTGGCCTCATTTCTAATTCAGTGGATAATTCATTACCTTACTAGCCCCAGTTACGATACTTTTCTCTGATATCCAGATAATGAATGGCGGAACACTGGACAGGTGTTATTGCAACTGCTGAAGCAAAGACCCTAAGTTTTACATCTTGGTAACTTGACTGTCGTGGTTCCTACATACAAGCAGTTGCTCATGGCTCAAATTCTGAGCTCATATTTAAATGTTAGACATGAAGTCTGTTGATCTTAACACTTTGACTGCGTCAGGTAAATCTGAAGTTTAATGTTCAACTCGAAATTTAAAATGAGCTATAATGAGCCATTTTGAGGATAGGAAACATCAACTGGATCGAGCCCTGATTTAGCTTCGATTAGATACTTATGAAAATTTGCGACTACTGGTCAGTCAGCCGCATTATGAAAATTGCCTCCGTGTACCACCGGTGGCTGACGTCGCAGTCAGAGTGTTGAGTAAGTGAGTGTGGACGTTAGAGTTACTTCGAGGCTGAGGCAGACTCACACAACCGCGTAGGGACGCGAGATCCCATACAGCCTCGTGCAGACGCCTGCTGTGGTCACCATGATCAGTGCAGTCCACCAGCACGCGGCCCCACTCGACCTAAATGTACATCAACTTCAGTAAATTATGGAGTCATAGCTGTTGGGGCTTGCTGATTGAAGACGAAAA
Source organism: Platorchestia sp. MABIK (assembly GCA_014220935.1). Taxonomy (NCBI): domain Eukaryota; kingdom Metazoa; phylum Arthropoda; class Malacostraca; order Amphipoda; family Talitridae; genus Platorchestia; species Platorchestia sp. MABIK. Next base: position 79,229 of record JACJUY010001847.1, on the reverse strand, counting down.
TATGACAGAAATGCAGTAAATATTGCTCTTGAACCTGGAAATATGCTAAAATGCAATCACTGTCTTTTAAAAATAAGCTCATTCGTGTTAGACTTGGCAGTAGCACATTTTCCTCGAGAAATCCTGGAACCTTACAACTTCAAATTCAAAAATACTTCGCATACAGATGTAGAACCTACGCTCAACTCACCAGTAGTTGAGTGCCAACGCATCGAATTTTTGTTCGAGTGCCGTGTTCCAGCTTTGGTTCAGCGTGCGCTTTCTGGTAGCTGCTGCGCCTGCACTAGCGGCTGGGTTTACACCATCTGATGAGTCTGCACCATCTCCTCGATGTGCACCAGCTTCCATGACTTCAGCTGCTACGGGGCCCACATCCAGAACTGGGTCTGTACCAGGGACCGGGTCTGCACCAACTTCAGAGTCCGCTTGGGTCACCAATTGATGCTCGCTATTTATACTTACCATTCTTTGACAAGCGATAGTCAAATTCGGACTAGGGCAGTTCAGCATTGTTCTCAAACTGTTGTCACGGCTGTTGCTATCTTTGAAAATACCAATTTCCTCACATTTTCACTGAAATCAGTTGATCGTTTGCTAATTATGATTTAAACAAATGTTTTACGTTATAACCAATACAATTCATTTTTTTCGTGCTTCTCCGACAATCTACAGATCCATTCTTAGCATTGTCACCAATGGGAGGCAAACATGGGTGATAGAAAGGAATCCACAAAAAAACTTAAAATTTTGTTGTTGGATCAAGAAACCACGTTGCTGGTAACTACGTGTCAACTAAAAACACTGTTTTTCGCACAAATTTACAATAAAATCATTTCACTCGTGCGTCTGAGACCAAGATTTCTCTGGTTCATCAATTTCCAGAACGGAATGTTCAGTTCGGCGCACCCCCTCTGAACACACACACACAAACACAGACACTGATGCTGATCGCTGCCAACTCAGCGCCACACGACACGGAAAGTTTCAAGTAAGCGATACTCGCCAGACTTTCCTGATCGCAGGTGAGAGCCGATTCTTTTTCATGTTACATTGCTAGCACAATGAACCGACTACCTTGAGCAGCAAGCTACAGTTTAATTGTGTGGACTAATATTCCAGTGAGTAGTGCAATGTGCCGCTTGTAAGAAACTACTTCGAGAATCGAGCATCAGTAACTTGTGTGCACCGATATTATGGTAAGCGTTTGGCTAAAAATCGTTTCAGCCTCACGTTTGAAATTTCCCGTAAGGAAATTTCCCGCTTTTCCCCAGTAAATAGTTAAAAATTTATGTCTGAAGCTCACTTTGAGCAAAAACTCGGAAATTCCTATTGTAATATTAATAATGTGGGAGTTGATCTCACAGTCAAAGTCACTCAAACATGAATGCAGTTTATTGCCATTAGGTGTGCAATTTAGAGGCATGGTTTATTTTGTTCTACTAAAACTAGCAAGGATTTTCAATCTGGACGCATCATTTGTTCATTTCCGCCAAGATGATTTGTCTCTATTCAGGAAATGTTGACCTAATCAAAAATGCCATTGAGAATATGTATTGCTCATTCGTGGATGAAAATACTGGCAGCAGACGTAATGTAACTATTTCTTTCTCAATGTGAAATGTGAGAAATAAGCGAATAACAGTTATAATTTCTGCTTAATTCTGAATACGTTCCTACGACATAGAGCATGAGGAGACTCAAATTTTTTGTTACTTCAAATCTCCTTAAATTTCTCCTTCATAGAAGGTGGAATAAATGGAGGAAATTTCTCTAAAATATTCAATTACAACTAACGGTTACGCTAAAAAAAAGTAAAAAGAAATCACTACAATTACATGAATTTTGAGTAGGTCTGAGCGTCGAAGGGCTTTCTTATTATTTCTGGCAGTAGAGGAATCTATCGAAAGACTTGTGGTAAAACTCTTTTGGATTAATAATTTCATCTAGTTGATGAATCCCTGGTTAAAATAATTTTAAATTTTATCAGGCAGAAAATACAACTGTTTTGTTTAACAACAGTAAGTTGGAAAACTTACTCAGACTTAGCTCATTCAGCTGCAGTACATGGCCCTCCACTCATATCTTCTCTGCACTCATATCTGCTCTCATATCTACACTCATATCTGCGCTCATATCTACGCTCATATCTACACTCTGCTCTGTGCAGAGCAGAGTTGATGATGGGCCTTCAAGGCAGATGCCAAATGTTTGAATCAAAGATATAATTCATAGAGTCGAACATAACTCTCTCCAGTGACAATTCTGCAAAAACCATTCCTAATGTAACAAAAAACAGGCCAAAAATGGATTTTCCGTGTCATATTGCATTTAAAAATGGTCACAGATTTTTTGTACTCTTTTGAGTGATGCACACTATAATTAGAGTGGTTTACATGAACCTAGCCATTTCAATACATTTTCACACGAGTCATTTTACATAGAAATGCAGTCACGCGAGGGTGCCTCCGACACACGAGGCAGGGAATTGTGCTCCAACGACCAGAGCACCAGACGCACCACCACCCTGCTGCGACACTGGAACAGTTACAGGTCAGCAAGTTTTACTTCAATATTCCATTGTGCAAAAATTTCTCGTTTTGTCATTCGTGTTCCAATTATTTTACTCCCCATATGCCTAGAAATCTAGAAATAGAGCTCTTATGTTTCCTTGTCGGAACGAAGCTCTATTCTGTTAATAAAACTGAAGTATGCTGCAATAAATCTCCAATGTCGTGAGTTTACTGAACTATTAATCCCAGTAAAAAGTAAATATATATATATTTTTTGTGCTACGCAGAGGAGGAGATACAGTTGGGTGGTGGGGGAGCGTGGGGGCGGTGTGGGTGCTGGCGCTCATCACGAGGCTGGCGTGGGCCACAACACCCAGCGTTGTCGTGTCAGTCCACACTCTTCTCTTCAAGTCAATACGTAGTCTTTGTGGTTTCTCTTCAGAATTAGTATGTTTATCAGTCAATGCATGGGCTTTAAAGTCTTTAGCTAGAATTGCTATTGCGAAGAGTCAGTAAATGGTCTTTATGGTTTCAATTTAGAGTTGGTATGTTTTTCTAACAGTCAATGCTCGGTCTTCATAGTCTCAATTTAGAATTGATGTATCGAGGAGTCCATGCATGGTTTTCTAAATTTACATTTTAAAAAAGTTTACTTATTAATTGATGCAGAGTTGTATGTTTTTTAGTACGCCTATTGAATTTGTGTCAATTATATTAGGAATCAATGTAAGATTATCCTATCTCCAAACAAAAGTATGATAAATTTCCATACATCATGTTTATAACTCAACAATTTCAATTCTGTTTTCCCATCAATTGGGGATTTTTAATTTCATTCATGGTTCTCAGTCGTGAAAGTGGCAAGCAAATTAGTCAGCATGCCTTTGGAATTAATTCTTGATTTATTAAATTTCTCATGTTGTGATAAAGCGTGTGCTCTGTTTCACGGAGTGTATGATGTAGCTAATTTTTCTAAATTGCAACTTTTCCTGCACAGATGGGACGAAGTTCACTTTGGTAAAATGATGGGCCACTACATCAACGGGACATTTTTCACAGACGTCCACCCGCCTGGAGGAAAAGTAAGTGAAAATATGGATTTTCTTTTCATTTCCTACATCTGTTGTCGGAGTTTTTACAAGCGAGGCCCAGCATAAAAACCTGAAAAGAAATACCTTCATAGTTGACAAGAATTAAAAAAGTGAGGTTCATTAATGACATGATCTTTGGTTTTTATGGTTGAGCCACTCTATGCTGAACCTGCGCAGGCTGTCCTGAGCGTCCAAGTTCAGGAATGTAAAAGCGATCAGAGCATAATGATCTGGAATTAAAAGAGCAAGATTTTATTCATAATTGATTACAAATCATTTTTGGGCAAACTCGGTGAAAAATACACGAAAGTGAAACTGCACGAACATAGCATGAAAGGGCAATTTGAAGTACAAAAGTGGAATGTTGTTCTTCAGGTTCTGAGAAAACACTTGAAAAAGTCGTTAGTACAATAAATGAGAGCAAAAGACGCATAGCCACTTGCCAGTGTACAGAATCGGGGAGAAAGAAGTTCACACGTCAAGGACCGCAAAACATTTGAATCAAAGATAATACAATTCATGGAATCAAACGAATAACCGAAAAAGAGCAAGTATTTCTGAGTATTTAGCCTGATTTGTACTTCCCCTTGTTTATCGTCTTGATTAACAAACAGTAAATGTGTCTCTGAATATTTTTCTACATATAATGTACTTTCCCTTCTTATAGTCTTAATTTACAAATAGTGCAAATTAGGCCTTCGGTGGTTCATCGTTTTGAGATGTCTGTCTACAATATCCCCATCTCTTCTGCTGGGCAAATCAACCCTTGCAGCTGACGTGTCTATGACCAGGCTCATTACAGCAATCATCTCACTTCTGCACACAGTTCAGCGTCTGAATGGGCTTATGTGGTGCGACTGACTCGTGTTCCCTAAAAACGATAGTTTACGATTTTATGTGGTCATACAGTCCTGCCATTTTCATATACATCCACTTCATATACACTCGCCTAGGATTTTACAGTACCAAGCGTCGTGTACATAAAGCGAAAAGGAGCTATGTATACAGCCATCAACCTTAAGTTCTTTCTGTCTAAAGAGTGAGTCGTTGGTACGAAAGATAGTTGCAAAATCATCGAACACAACTGTTAGTTGCTAAGATACATGGGTTTTAAAATCGCCTTACTTTTAAACCGTTCGAAAACCCGTTAAAAACGTTTTTAAACCGTTTTCTGACGTTTTTAAAGAGCAGCGCTTGGCACCGAATTGATTTTAGAGGCCTCACGTACACTTCCTTGATGTACTTTCCATCAATTATGGACCTATATATTACGAAAATTTTAAAATCCAATGTCTTGTAATACATTTCAAGTATCATTTTCTAGGAAATGAATGGTTTTTCTTTCTCTCTTTCTTTCTTTCTCTCCTCACGCCCTGCGCTGCCCAGCTGCTGCTGACGCTGTTCGCTGCTGCCGGCGGCTACAACGGGTCGCATCCCTTCTCTGGGGCAGGCCTCAGCATCCTCGGTCACCGCGGCCTTATCTCCGCTCGAGTTGTAAGTTTACTACATCCTTGTTTTCCACCCATTCGACCCATCGATGGGTCGATTGAAAATATTTAACAATCGTTTAAAACTAATGGTATTCGAAATACCCAGTTAATGTTTGATATTTATAAAGTATACCCGCTATTTTTGGCATTTATAAATGTTTCTTGTTTATGCAATTTTCAACATCTTTTCACTTTGAATTTGAGTTGAACGTGAACTTCAGTTTAACCCATCGCAGTGATCGTGTTACTGTGTGACAGTGTTGCTGTGTGCTGGGGTCTGCACTGCCTCCCTTGGCCTTCGCCGCCGCGTGGGCCATGACGCGCCGCCTGCCCACCGCTCTGCTCGCCGGGCTCTTCGTGGTGGCAGGTAACGCAGCATTTCAAACGATAAATTTGTGGAATAGAATTAAAAGATTAAATGTAAGTTGAAGAGTTTACAAGTATTGGTATTGGAGCTATGGGAGAATACCTTATGATCTTATTCTTCGTCGAGTAAAAAGTCTGAGTTTTGAACTTTTACCAAGGGATGAAAATGATCATAACTTGTCCTAAGATACGTTGAGCAGAAAATTGTCCTTAACAACAGGATTAATTCAGGTAAATATTTAGATATTCATTCTACTGACGTTCTCACAATGACCTGAGCGTCAGACTCAAACTCTACTCTATTCAGAAACATATCTGAACACATTTACTGTGTGTGCAATTTTGGAAATTTTCAATATTTTACGAGGAATTCTTTATAATCAACAATTTTGAGCGTAAGTTCAAATCCTCAGATTCAGCTTAGAGAAATATTACGAAGGGACAAATTTTCAAGATCAAATTTTCATCTTCATCTTAACTGATATTTCCGAATTATTGACTGAATAATCCAACCTTATTTCTTTCAAAACTAAGCCGCATGTATCTATATCGAGTAGAATTCCAGCTCTAATCAAAATGAATGGCAACTCAGAATCTTGTTTCAACCGTGAAAAGTTTACTTTCCAGGCAGTTTTTTTCATTTCTAAAGAAATAGTTTTACTGGGGTGGATCAAAAGACACTAATCATTTATCAGTATGTTCTGTGGTTGTGTTAACGCTTTAAAAAACATTACATTACGCGATTTTTAAACTCAGGTTTAACGCTAGATTAATTCAAACCCACTTTTTTTCTAATTAAAAAAAATGTTGTGATTGAGATGTTAGTCGGGTAAGATATTGTATGGTTGAGCTACAAATAGAGGATGGACTGAACGAATTTTAAAAACAATTTAACCATTTTTTCATGCGACTAAGAAACGGGGACTTTGATGCTGACCAAATTCCTCCTGCTGGACTCTCCTCTCCTGTTCTTCGTGATGGCAAGTTTTGTCTTCCTGTGCCACTCTCGCCGCACCTCCGACCTGTGAGTTGAGGGCTATAGCCCAGCTTAGTTTCCGGTCCGGTGGTCTGTTTCATTGTGAGAAAATCAGCTGACAACAATAAAAAAAATTCACTCATTCTTTTGAAAGTTGGAGTGAACTGTACTTGACTTTGCTGCAGAGGTTTTCTTGTTAAATAACAATGACTAGAATATTTTCATAGGAAAACGATGAGAAACACCTGTTTGAAATGCAGTCATTACTCATACAAAATCGACTAAGGAATACATAATGTCAAATGATTCAAGTATTCTCTAATTGTCATCTATGAAATAGAATTACATTTCAAACCTTGATGTGAAGAAAATTTCATTATTTAGTTTATTTTTTGTCACGGGTGTATGTTGAACAGATTCATCTTTCTAAAATTCACAATCCAACAGTCTCTTCGTTCATGCTCGGATTTTCAAGAAATAGAGGCAAAAAATATGAAAGAAGCCAAGCAGGCGGTCCAAGTTCATTAAGGCACCGCTGTGCATAATCGTATGTCAAATGATAGCTGTTTCTAAATCATTACAAATGATAGTTGTTTCTACTTCTGGAATACTGAGTGATCAGCAACATCTCATCTACGTTAATTAAAATCAATTTGAGTAATTCGGCAGTTTGAAGTCAAAGATTGTAATTATAGAAATAGATACACAATTTTTTCATTGTGCACACTTCCTAAGATAAGAAGCAACATTTACGATACGACACAAAATGGCCACACATTCGTGACCGATAATATTCAATATTTCGACACTTGCGTTGGTTCTGTGCGACTCAAAACAACCGCTCTGTCTGTTGCCTCGTGAGAGGACCGCCGTAACATCTTGGTATTTTGCCTTATTTCATATTCAGAGTAATATTCTAGTTTCAATTAATCACTTTACAATATTAGCTACGACATACACTGTTTCAAATGCGAATCCTAGATTCCTTGTTTAATTTTAAACTTGACCTGGTTTCTAACCTAGTCCGTGCCTTTCATTCCTCAGCTGCAAACCATTAGATCATATCTGCCTTCTTTTGACGATAGGCATGCGTTGATATTCTCACAGGGGCGGAGCAGGGGACGGTCCCCAGTGGGGCGCCCTCGCTGCGACGGGCCTGTGCCTGGGCGGCGTGGTGAGCGTCAAGTTCGTGGGGCTGTTCACGGTGGCGCTCGTGGGGCTCCACACCCTCGCGCAGCTCTGGCACATCTTTCCCCAGTGCACACTGGTATTTCGCAATAGCCATATAGGTTGAAAATGTCATGGAACTGAACGAAATTCTTATTGAGCTTATGGAATTCTTTTCCCCAAGTCCTGTTTACAAATGAACAGTTTTAATGGAATTATTTTAGACAGTTGACAAATACGCTGATAAAATAAATGTCTTAGTAGTTGAACACTTAGATTTTCGATGTTATGCAATTTTTATATTCTATATAAAATGAAGTATTTGCTCACCTCGCCAGTGCTGGCACAGTAACTGAAATACTATATTTACCGTTTTTTATTGTCAATTAACAAAAAAACTACATAGTATGCCATAGGCAAAAAAGTGAAAACTAGAGAGAGCGAGATAAACTACGCTGATTATTTTTTAATCTTTGTAGAGTAAGCCTAAGTTCAAGCGTTTTGGTCCCATACCATCAGTGTAGTAGCCTCAGCAAAACCTCCATTTTCATCAAATTCCTTATTTCGTGTTCAGTGCAATATTCTAGGTTTAATTAATCCCTTTTCAATTTTAGCTATAGCGTAGTTTCTTCATTTGCAAATCCTAGATTTCTTGTCCATTTTTAAACTTGACCTAGTTTTAGGCTTTGTTCAATCCTTTGTTTTTTCGTTTGTGATTAGTTAAAGCCAGTCGTAGTTCATGCCTTTCTGCAATAGAGGATAAGAGATCACATTTAATAACTTTTTTAGTTTAGACTATCCTTACGAAAACAGTCAGTTATCAATTAAGTCCTTTGTCAAGAGAACATTTTCCTACACTGATGATAACCTGAACGTTCTTGACCGTTTCGAATTAAGTTTTAGTTAGAGCGTAAACAGGGAATTCATTGTGACTTATCTGGGACTGTAGTTTTCGTTACGAGTGCTTCGCTTCCTGACGATTTTCATGGGCAAAAAACACTGATTGACCTCATTCCTTACAAGGTTTATTTTTGCTCATCGTTCCCGAGATTTCCGTCACTTGAATGTTACGATGTGCAGACAGGCAGATGAAAGTAGGAATTTGTACGCAACGTGTTCACAAGTGGCTAAATATCCTAAATGTTTCTTCATTAAGAATCTAACCTATTTCAAATGCGCGATGTATGATTGCTGCACATCAAAGAGCCCGATACTACAAGGCTTCATGCATCAATTTATGCTCCCGTTTAAGGAAAAAGTCAGTTTTTTCTTCTTCAACTCACTCAAAAGTTGCTAATCATCGTTTAAATATTTCTTCATCGCTTTAACGGTGTAGCCCAGAGGGGCATTTAGACGCTGACGGCTACTCCAATTCAGAAATGGCGCTCAGAAATTAACAAGACAGAATGTTACGGCACCTCAAAATTCTAGCTTTCAGTTCAATTGAAATTGTGAGAATCTATGAGTTGGCGGAAAAATGCGAGCGTTGTCGCTTCTTGCGCAGCGAACACACTTAAAAATCTTTTTAACCATGATTGAGTTAGAAATCCCCCAGAATTCAAAAGTTCGAGGGTTGACTGCAGATATCCAGATACAAAGTTTAAAATCGTAATTTCATCGTATAAGGCATCAAAAAAATGGGTTTTTTGTACAGTATGTTAACGATAACATTGGTAGTACCTCATTTAAAACCCGTCATAGAACGGTTCATATATAACACCATGGGAATATATGTACTTGTACAACATAGCTGCTTTATAGCAATTGATTAACAATAAATACTTAGCAGAAAAATTTATGAGTGGATATGTGATAGCTATTATTTCTCTTGTACTTTTACTTTGAAACTTCTACATTAACTGGGTTATAGTTATACGTGGTTAAGGGACTTTGGCATAACAAGCCGAAAATGGGCCGCTCTGATCGCTTCTATCACCACGTGAAAACTGCCAGGTAGAGCACTTTATTTAGAGTAATTTAAGGTTGGATACCGTGAGCGTTGCTTCAGTGTAGATAAGAGATTTGCTATTTCTTTGTTCCAGATGTCGCTGACGAAACACGTCACAGCGAGGATTTTCTGTCTGTGCCTTCTCCCATGCGTCATCTATGTGGCTGGATTCATTGTCCACGATTATTTACTGTACAAAACGTAATTACTCGCTGAGTAAATTCTGCTTTGGCAAATTATGCAGAAGATTTTAACCAACCTACTCTCATGCATATGTGTATATGCATATAGTCATTCCATCACTGTTAGACAATTGTGAAATTGATTTTCAGTGCTAACTTAGCTGAAAAGAGTACGTTCCAATTAAAATGCTAAAACATTCTAGTTCAGTGTCGACATTTGACAACCATAACCTAGAAGGAAACTTGAAATAGGTTGAACTTCAAGAAGAGGCAGGTGCTATACTGGGGTGAGTGAGTATAACTACATCAGGACATCAAACTGGAAGCATGTGTCAAAGAAAATACTCGTATTTAATGACGTACTCAGTCTCCGACTATTCATTGTAATCTTTACTGAAACAAGCAACGATTCATGTAATTCTGAGAGATCTTCATCAAAACGTTTTGTATAGCATTCTTCATAATTTTGCTATGTACTTGTATTCATCGGTTTAATAGCAAAAGCTTACACCTGGAATTACATTGCAGGCCATTACGAAATGCTCAAAATGCGTACTGTCGCGTTTTGTACTTTAATAAAAAGTTGTACACCTTTGAATAACGTTGATGGTAGGATGCCCCAGAAGTCGCTGAACTTGTTCGGGCCCACAGGTAGCTATACTCAAATTTGACCATTGTACTAGACTGAAGAAACAATCTACCTCTGTATCGCTTGTGGTAAATAAATTGTTTAAAATTGTTAAATTACAAAATCTGCGCAAATAGTGTCTAACATTCCAATGTAAGTTTGAGTGATTAACCTTATCTGCAGGTGCCTATGTACTCATGTTGAGTTAACTTCGTCTGAGTGTTTTGTCTTAAGAATAGTTAAATCATCGTTTGTAAAAGTGTCACAGAATAATTATCAAATAAAACCTAGAATCTCTGGACTTTTGCAGCAAATGTATTTTAATTTCATATCGGACCCTTGTTGAATGCCGGTCGTTTTTAAAATGTGAGATTAATGATTTCAGCTATTACACCGTCTTGTATATGAGTGTTTTTTACAGCAATGTCTCGTATTAGCAAATTTTTTGTTAGCAAATGTAATATTAATAATTCATTCTTTCTATCTGACATGCACAATGCACATTCGTAAGACAGTTGTGTCAAAATGTTTTTCTACTTCTGCAAATAATTCAGGCATGAACTCAAAAAATATTCAGCAAATTCGTACTTCTGCAGAGAAGATCGGCAAGAGTTCCACGCGAGCCACTTCAGTCCGGGTTTTCAAATGAATCTAGAAGGAGCAGCTCTGAGGAACATCAGCCAGGCACGCGGTGAGTTCTGAAACTTGCATGAAACAAAGAAACAAAGTGCATCTATCTTGAATTCCATCGAGAGGAGCTATTCTTGGGCGGGCGAGCAGCTGAATTGTTGTCTTACCTATTACGTAAATTAGAAAGTTCAGCAAGCTCTCTAACCTTTTCAGTTCTGAAAAATCCCCAAACGGGGCTAAAAACTGCTCAGCTAATGTGTCATGATTATGTCAGCCTCACAATCTGGAAACTTATAATCTAATGATGGTTAAACAAGGATTATAACTATAAAATCATTGTCGATTCGATTGTTTTCGATTGTTACGTCCTGAAAATGGCAATCCAAACTCAGGGAATCAAAATAAGCTAGCAGTCTTTTTTTTACGGAACATTGAGAACTATCAGAAAAATTATAGTCAAGTTAAAAATGTTTTGGATGCAAAGTATTGTATTGGAATTTACTATCAGTTTTGAAATACATTGAATTATGTAGAAACATATAATCATTAATGAATTTAGCGTTTTATTATTGGTTTGTAGAAAAGCCAACGGCTATAAGGGAATACTTGCCCAGCTGATGTTCTGCAACGCCAACAGAGGCTCTAACATTTATCATCATGAAAGCCTTATTCTCATCAAAAAACGGATAATTACTTTTTAAATATTGTTCAGAATATTTTAGAAGACAGATAAGTGCGAAACATATTATTTTAAAAACCTGTCATTTAAGAATAGAACTAAAGTCGCCATCCATTGTTTGACAGTTGAAGTTCAGCCCAAACACTAACGATGTTTAGCTAACTAGCATTATTGGGATTGCACATTCCAGAGAGTTTCTATGATGTTAAATTTGGGTTCTCTTTTTATACGTACTATTACTGGTACATGAAAGATTGAGTTGAATATTTTTCAAGCGATAATTAGTAGTTTCAGGGCAAGAAAATGGTTATTTAAGAGGTCTCCTTTAGTCCAAGGCTAAACTATGCCATACGTGGGGATGTATAGTTCGCACAGCAGCGTCATGTCGCCGAGTTCTATACCCTTATAGAAAGTTATCGAACTGACCAAGAGAAGCACCTTAGCGTCCTTCAATGTCTCATCTTAAGCATTGTTTTTTCGTATACTATAATGGTATTAGATTTTATTACGAGAGTTTTGATCTGGAGTTACATCAATGAAACTATGCACTACATGTTCATGAGAAAGAAAACTACGTACCGCGAGATCAGAAGGTATCAAAGCAATACAGTGCGTTCAGAAGACTGCAAAACCCCACTTCGCACTTTGCAGGGGCGAAAAAATGCACAGCCTACGAAACTGAAACAAACTACACTGTGCTCGTTTAGGAGGTAATGTGACTACACATCACCCGTCAATAACTGCACGGATATTTAACATTCTGTATGCATTTCAGAGGTTACTTATGGAGCATATGTCACTTTGAAAAATTCAGCCACCGGAGGAGGGTATCTGACGACTGTCAACTCAAGCGACCCTCGCCACGCCGTCCCACACGCACCTAAGATTGTCTTCTCTGGACGCTTGAAGCTCGCAATTAATTACATGTAAGTGTTTTACATCGATTATTTAAATTACCTCACTGGGGTTTCTCTGGAATATATTCTAATTCATTTTTAAAAGTCGAACTGATCAAAAAATGCAAGAAAACTCAAGAGGTTTCGGCCCTTTCAATGGAAATAATCAAATAATTCAGAAGTATATTCAGGCTTCCGTCCGATGACTGGTGTTTCTTCCGATAGTTGAAGAATTGTGATGTAGGAAATTATGGGATTGAAATCAATGCTGGGAAATGAGAATGAAGCACAGGCTGGAAAATATATTCTCATTAGAAAGCTGTATCAGTTGGGGCGAAAGAAAATGACGACTGTGTTGAACAATAAGCGAGCTTGAAAATAGTCGCGGTTGCACACCGCAGAGTTATTACCCGACATGAAATTATCAAGCATCGTTTTTATTTTTTCGAGTCAGGCAGGTGCTGTACGTAGAGGATGATCCAGAGGGAAGCCACAACGGGTACTCGGGACCGCCAGAACTAGTGAGGCATGGAGACCAAGTGAGGTTGTCGAGCGGCCCTTTCGGGCTGCACATCGGCGCCGACCCTGCACTCCGAGCTGCTATGTCTCCCTCTCATAACCTCGTCTACGCAGAGGTAGGACCACCACTCCGCTATGTTCTCTATCGAATGCAGTGTGCTCAAATGACTAGTAAAGTGAATTCATCGCTAAATTAAACAATTTATTAACCCCGAGCGATAGAGAAGTAGATTGTGTCTTAATTAAGTCTAGTACAATGGTCACATTTGAGTATAGCTACCTGTGGGTTATTAGTAAGCGATAGCACTATGTACTAATCATTTGCTTATCACTTCTTAGGTTGCTGATATCAATAACTCAGCGAGATTCATGTGGGAAGTTGCAATCGACGAAGACGACTACAGCGCTGCCACTCAGCCCTCCAACGACACTCGAGGTCACACACGAAGTTCAGGGGCGCAGGAAAGCGTCCAGGCTCCTTGGTTGGTGCTGGACAGCCACGTGAGACTCATCAACGTCGCTGCGAAATGCTTCCTTTGCTTTACCGGCAGGAAGTTCCCAAAATCTTGGTAAGTTACCAGTGTGTGGGATTGCTTTCTGTACGCGTTATTTATTATGCATAGAGCGTTCATTGAAACTGATGGTTTGTAGTTCGAGGGTATTTCAGAAAGATCAGTCCGAGTTCTTCTAAAACATAAACCAACACAGAATCTTTTCAAAAATCTCTCTTCAGTCCAATACACGCATCTCTATTTTTCTACATAATTTCCATATTGGTTTTAACATTTTTCATTACGTTCTAGAAGCTTTTAGTATGCGTAAGTCATAGATATCTACCGCCTATAGTCGGTCTGATCGAGGTTCTTCATGAACATTTTCCCGTTCATCTTTAAAAGCTCTCACCTACTTGAGCAGTTTGACGTCACTCATCGCGTTGAAGCCACAAACTTCATTTACCTGTAAGTCCATTGCCAATGCTGAGACGTTCCAACTGTCAAAAACTGAAGCACTGACCGTATTTCACAGTTGGTGGGCTGATCGATTATTTTAAACATCTTGAACTAAAGCTGTCAACAAAGCGCTGCACTAATACCAAAGTAAAAGACGTCGTTTGAGAAGCAAGGCATTTTGTAAACCGTTGCGCTTGCCCGTTTTAATGTTTGCGAGACATTCAGTTAGCAATGGCGACTCGGTCGATCGTTACTCCCCCAATAATCCTGGCAATGGTAATTTAAAATGGAAAAAGTATAATACTGCCGCCAGTTGAGGACCGAGGATTTGATGTCTTGCAAATAAATGTATAGGTGTTTTTTGGGGCAGCAACTAATTTGCACGTATAACCTCGATGAAAAATGTTCCATGAATTGTACATGCAGTTAATTTTGAGCAATTCAATGCAGAAAATTCATAGTTCTCACGAAATAAAAATTCATCCGCTATGGGTGTTATATCTGAATTCATGCCTGGATAATAAAATTTAGAGGCCTGAAACAATTTACATTGTTGACAAGTTTTATATATACATGTACCTGACTTTCAGATAAATCCGCACAATTTCCCTTTCAATTCTTATACAATGATAACTGAAGGAAAACTTGCGAAAAACTTTTAAAATTTTTTTGACTGTTTATTTAGCAGACCATGAAAACAAAAGTTTTATTGGATGTTACTGCATTCAGCCATGATAAGCGCTTCTACACGCTCTCGAAAGCTGGATATAGTTCGAATAAGTTATAACAACAGCCGTTATTAGAACTTCTGCCGTTTCCAACGACGGATACCTAGAAGAATCGTTTCCCTGTAATTGGAGCAGCATTACATGTAGCTCGCGAGGATGATTCACGTAGAGTCAATGTTCTCTAGCAAAACGCTATTTTCGGGAATGAGAAATACGAGTATCTGATTGAAGATAATTTTTGGTCGCTTTTCATTAGAAGCAAGAATAGGAGACAATGATCTAAGCGATGATCACGAAGTTGGACGCGAATGTTCACTGTTCCTATAGCTGTTACACGTCAGTCCGGCACGCCGAGGTGCTTCATTTTGTTTACAAAGGAAACGAGTTCACCGATTCTTTTCCCCTCAAGACTAATTATGAACGCCTGTTGAGCTCGCTGAAATGAACGAAACAACACAAAATGTGATATTCTAACATTACTATTCCACGAAGACCTGAAGTCAACCAAGTAAATGAACGTTACTATTATTTTTCCTTCTTACCTGAATTAAAATTCTTCGAAAACACCTCAGCAACGATACTTGAGCTTGTCTGGCAATATAATTAATGAGTTTCAAATGACGTACCATAATTTGAGACTAGTGTGGCATAGTAATGAGAGAAGAAAACTGAAATTTTCAAGTGGCTTGTAACACTTGAATTTTTCACCATGATAGGGATGACTTCGAAATGATTAGAACGGTTACTTAGAACCAATGATTAGAATTAACTCTGAAGTGATCTTCTGCTAACCAATCCTTGACTCTGAAGTGATCCTCTGCTAACCAATCCTTAACTCTGAAGTGCTCCTCTGCTAACCAATCCTAACTCTGAAGTGCTCCTCTGCTAACCAATCCTAACTCTGAAGTGCTCCTCTGCTAACCAATCCTAACTCTGAAGTGCTCCTCTGCTAACCAATCCTTTACTCTGAAGTGCTCCTCTGCTAACCAATCCTTTACTCTGAAGTGATCCTCTGCTAACCAATCCTTTACTCTGAAGTGCTCCTCTGCTAACCAATCCTAACTCTGAAGTGATCCTCTGCTAACCAATCCTTTACTCTGAAGTAATCCTCTGCTAACCAATCCTTTACTCTGAAGTGCTCAAACGACTCAACAGGAACCTCGATGCCCACGAGTTATCCTGCAGCCGCGATTTGAAGAGCTGCGGATCTGCCTGGTTTGCGGAGCAGACGACGGAGAAGCGCAGTAAGTTGGTCTGCCGTCGTCTCTCGTGAAAATGCTGCAACCTTAAAATAATAAGCAGGTGAAAAACTCTTAAGTTATATTGAAAAATTACTACAGGTCTAACAATAAACAATACAGAGCTTAATTTGAGCAGTCTCTCAGAAGAACTTCAGCTACTTGAACAGTGGCTTAGCTTCCAGATTTCTGGAGACACATCGCCTCATGTTCTGGATGAATTCTCAGTTCAAGCCGTCAGCCGCTGAGCTGGAGACTAGCATCAGGCCGTGGATGTGGCCCTTGTGCTACAAGGTGAGCCCTCAACGAATGACATGAATTTGAAACGAGGTGACAATTTTGTAATAGCGATCAAACGATCAATAAATCAACAATGTTATTCCAATGAGATTTGTAGATTCCCAAAGCCCACAGTCTCAACCGTGGCTCTCTAATGACATCCGGATCGTGCTCCTCGGCAACCCCGTCGTGTTCTGGCTGAATGTTGTTGGTTTGTGCCTCACCCTCGCATTCATCTCCTGCACGGCATTCAAAATGAAAAGAAACTCCTGCATTCTAGACACAGGTAGGTCAGTGAATTAAAGAGATATTAGCGCAAAGCTTCTTGGTCGCTCACTTTACGTTTTTGTTTTACAAGAGACATAGAACAAAGAAGATTCCCACTATGACACTGAATGAAATAATGAAAATAAACAAATAATGGAAATAAACAAACCTGGAGCAGTTTCTACTTTAGGGATAAAATTATCATTTTCGCAGGACAATAAAATCAGTAGACCATTAGAAGCATGAGATGGCCGAGCTGGTTGTTTCTAATTTATTTCACAATCGCTGAGCCGGAAACCATAAGTTATGCGTAACATCGCTCAATTTTTTGTTATGCAGCTGATTCCAGAGTTTACCACTGGAGTAAATGGCTACTACTGGCATTCCTGCTGCACTATCTACCCTTCTTCACCATGCACCGCATCTTGTACTACCACCACTACTTCCCTGCACTGCAGTTCTCCTCTCTGCTGACAGGTAACACCTCCACTACTTCCCTGCACTGCAGTTCTCCTCCCTGCTGACAGGTAACAC
>JACJUY010001847.1:48840-61807 GCA_014220935.1 Platorchestia sp. MABIK | reverse complement strand
GGAAGTGCAATTCGTCAAAATTTCTTAACGTGGACTTTCCTAACGTCAACTTCCCCAGCTTCATTTTCTCTCATTACTGTAAATGTGCTAACTCTAAAATGCAAACAACATCTTCGTGACTGCATTCTTGAATTTATTTGTCCCAAAAGTATTTCTCGCTCACGCTCATGAGCTTCACACAAATTCGATTCTTTCTACGAATTGAATTCTTTTCTGTTAATGCGAACTCGGTTTTGTGTTGTACTTGCAGCTGTGGCAGTGGGCCGGGTGGTCTGCAGGCTGTCTCCCGTACCCTCTCTTCTGCTCACGTGTCTCATCTGCGCCGCACTCCTCTGGAGGTGAGGCTTGGTCTCGTCTGGTGGACGTTTGGTGCCTGGAAGTCACTTTTTAGAAAACAATCTTTATTGTGTGCCAGAGAAATTCGAACCATGTATAAATGTGGAGCTGAGGCTTGGTCACGTCTGGTGGATGTTTGGATCCTTGAAGACGCTTTTTAAAAAACGATCTTTATTGTGTGTCAGAGAAAAAGTCGAGCCATGGATGAACTTGATCCCATTTCCTGTGCATCTAACTTGCGAACATTCTTTTCCCGCAGTTTCTGGGCGTTCAGCTTCACGGCGTACGGAGTGCATTCCGACCAGCCTTACGCCCCACACAACTCAACTACGAGACATCTTAGGTGGCTCAATACTTGGGAACTTATATGAGCCTACAAGAAGTAGCAGTAGTGCGTACTAGTAGAAGTGACTTCAATATTTGAAGTATAATAACTTGTCAACATATATATATTCTAGCATAGCCTGAAAAAAACGAAAATTGGCTTTGAGTAAGGCAAAATTATCACCTTTTCCTCATTAGATTTAATGTACCTTAGAGTAGCATATTCGAGTAGGGAAACGACAATTCCAATTAATACACAATTCATAGTCATGACACAACACAGTTTGAATTACTGATACTGTCACCACCATAAAACGACTTCGTTTCCGTTGATGAAACCCAAATATGGTGTGGCTCTTGACGGTTGTCATCGTTCGCTCAGTGACAACACACCCGACTACTACGTGGCTTTGCCGGTGAAAAAATGGCCAGACAACTCGTATCGTTGTTGTCTGCATCAACCCATCGAGACTTGTGTCCCACTTTCTTCAGTACACATTGAACCATTAACATTTTGTTGTTCTCTGCAGTAAAATCTGGAAGCGAAGATCGTCCAAAACAGTCACGAACTTGAGTTCAGAGGTGCGAGTCCTGTGAATGTCTCGTCCTTTTTAAGGAGATGCAGGACAAGGCTGCGCACTCTATTATCACTGAATTGAGTAATTGTTATTCTTCGTATTCTGACTAATATTTTTTAGTGTGGAACAATTGCACTTCGCATTTAAAATAAATTTTAAAAATGATTCGGCATAAGTTTGATTCTTTCAATTTTGACACTATAAACGCAGCTCATTCGTACACAATACATGCATTAAATTGTAGAGTACCACAACCTTGTACCTCATTTAACTGGGGAACAAAATCGTTATTGAATTAGGTCTAAGAAATGTGGCAAGTAAATTTTCGACGCTAAATCCAAAACTGATCTCTCCTTTTCTCTATGACGTCAAGTTTTTGAATTTTTTGATTTTCATTTTTCTTAAACAGGCAACATACTTTACTTACACAACAGCTGCAGAGCTTGTTTTATAAAAGTTGCGAATATCACCACACAATAACAAATGAAAGAAACAGGCATGAAGGGAATGTTTGATTAGCAATGTATTGTTTTTACAAAGGATAAGGTTATAATTTGGAAAGGATCAAGGTAAAAATTTACGCTTGTTGCTCTTTTTGGAAAAGTAGATGGAATCATATATATTAGTGTTCTGACCAGAGAGTGTGAGGCAACATCAGAAGGCCGAAGAATTAGCAATTGAAAGCTACGTTATCATTTTTATGGAAAACAAAGCGATTAGTTTGTAGTGATTTGTTCATATCTGATTATATGTCCTTTTGCATGCACATATCACAAAATATAGCTGTTAAAACTCACAAATCTTTTATTTTGAATCCGTACTAGTTTATTTTCCTCTCATTCAAACAGCTCATCGTAACAGGAACTTTCCGTGTGTCCCAGTTAGAGGAGATCTAGTGTAATGAAGAAAATGGGAGAATCCACGAAGTGTTGAATTCATAGAGCATTGAGGTCATGAAAGTAATAGCAAAGAAAAATTTTAAAATGATCTTGATGAAACGTTTCATGCCTGCGCTCATCAGCCATGATCTGCAAAGCAAGAATATGTCCAGGCATTGAATACAAATCGTAACAAATTCACAGAGTTGCTCCACAAGTATTCAAATTAGGGTCTAAATAAAACAATGACGTGACGTAAAAAACACACTAAAAAAATTATCACTAACTCCGCTACCCAGAATCGGGAATGCCAGTTAAAACGGGAAAATAAGACCCAGAAGTACAACTAAAATGCGGAACGATCAAAGGGACAGATCGCTAACAAAAAAAATCTTATAAAAGAGGGAGAAAGAGAAAGGAGGGGAGAGAGAAGAAGAAAGAACAAAATAAAAAAGCCCTTTAAGAGCACCTTCCCATTCCAACATAAGGCACCACTGTATGGGTCCATGTTGGCAAGTTATCAGTAACGACCAATTTGAAATTTTAGACCAGGCTTCGAATTCTTACGAGCTTTTCTTATTGAGTCACTGTATAAACCTAAATTGAAACCAACCCCTAAATGACATGCAGAGTGCTTATTCCTTAACAAATATAGGCACCTAATCCAACAATTATCTCATGAAGCTAACAAGTACAATACATTCCATTTTACTGCAGTCTTTAAGGAGATGTGTTGCTTGTGACACTCCTCTTTTTTTCTTTTTTCACCTGTCCTTTCTTTCTCTCTCTCTCCTCTCACTCTCTCTCTCTCTCTCCCTCTTTCGATTCTTTCTTCTCTTTCTCTCTCGCTCTCACATTCCTCGCTTTAGGAGGCCCACCTGTAGTGCATTATGAAAAATTTCTTATGCTTGAACCGATGACATTAGGACGAAATGATACTTAGCAAACAAAAATTTACTTGACAATATGCTCTTATGTATTGCAGTGAAACATTAATACCTGGCAATAAGAATTCCTGGAGACACAATTTCTCACACCGCAAGAAACATTTGAACAGGATTTTATTTCAATCGAATGTCAAAAAGGCTCAATTCGTTGTTCATGAACACCTTGAGAAACTTATGCGCAAAGCGATGCGTTCTGGTGGTTCATGAGAGCAGAGTGCAATGTTTGCCGAGCTGCTTCCTGCATTTAATTTATCGCTTAATTTGCAGGCAGCGCGTGGCGCCTTTGATACACGGGACAGCGACAGGCAGCAAAGATTAAAAACTTTGGCTTGTGGTGTGATGAGCTCCTACAAATTTTAAAAACAAATTTAAAACTAAATATACAGTGATGTTCTGCTTCTCTGAATTTTTATTGATCATTTAACTGCCACAATCTTGAAAGAGAAAACTATTCGGGCGTTGACCTTAGAACCTTTTTTTTGTATGCTGCTTGAGAGTACGAGGAAAACAGGACGAAACTCCCTGCCACATCTACGTTTGCCACCGCTCGAGTTGTGACACCGTTGAGGCTTGCGTTAGTTGGAGCTCGACTCGCCAAGTGAGCATGTTCGTTTACACGGTCACTACGTATTGGTACATGTGCACCACTTGGTAAATTGCTCGTTTACGTACCAGTAGCAATGACTACCATTTCACTGACTTCCCTCCCATGAGAAAAGCAGAAGGCTATACAACGTTTTTCAGGTTGAATTTCTTTTATTCGTTTTTGATTTCCCATCGTCATGGATTTTGCTAGAGATACACTATTAAAACCTCGTCGTGAAAATTCCGTCTCTATTAAGCCGCATAAATTAAACACTCGCTGAATTTCATGCGTAAGTTTGCCTCCTCTAATGAAAGTTGAAACGCTGATGAGTAGCGGTAAGTACGTTATGGGTTTAGTTTCTATCTCTGAGAGCTATAAACCACGACGTTGTTTTTAGTTATCTCTCAACTTGGAGCTGCGTGCTTAGCTTCGTGTGATATTTAATGAAAATGTTAATGATGACAATTTATTTACTTCTCAAGGAGCCATCGGAAATAATTGAACAGCAATATCTTTGATTACAGTGTATTCCAGGTTCTTTTATTCATTTAATGATTATCCAGTTGAATAGTTCACCTACAATGGAAGAGCGTCTGAAGAGTGAGGAATCAGAAGCACTGCCCAAACTGTCTCAAAAAATTGGCGGTTCGGCAGCTTCATCGGGGCAAGTTGTGAACACACCCTTCACCAACACACCCTTCACCAACATCAGAGATCAGGAACTACACCAGGCTAAGGATGGTAACACCAGGCTGACGCAACACCAAGCTGAGGATGACAGTCCCGACAAGAGGCAAAATCAGGCAGAGAGCGACAGCCTCAACAAAGAGCAACACCAGGTCGGGAACGAGGTCCAAACTCATCCTCTCAATCAAAAGGCGTGCTGTGACAGTCTCAGTACTTCACGGTCTGACCTGTCCATCTTTTCTTCAGTGAAGCGTATCGCTGAAGAATTCAGGTTCGTTTATTTTTGAAGTCGAAACAGGCGTTAACCAGGCTAGTGCTATCTTCTTTACGAATTGTTCATTCTTATTTTGGCTACATAAATCGAATGAATGTAAACGCCAGGTAGTGTATTTAGTACTGTTGTCTTCAGTCATCATGATGCTGCAATATTCTGTTCCAATTTTGGCCTGGAGGTCCTGTTCTGCTCGGGCCTGGTGGATCTGTTTGGTCTCCTCAACGCTGCTCACCGCCGCCACCAGAGTGCACTACATCAGCATGCCCTACACTGTCATGTGAGTCTTGAGTGTTGGTGTCGGTACGCTAGTCATGTGAGTCTTGAGTGTTGGTGTCGGTACGCTAGTCATGTGAGTCTTGAGAGTTGGTGTCGGTGTGCTAGTCATGTGAGTCTTGAGTGTTGGTGTCGGTGTGCTAGTCATGTGAGTCTTGAGTGTTGGTGTCGGTACGCTAGTCATGTGAGTCTTGAGTGTTGGCGTCGGTGTGCTAGTCATGTGAGTCTTGAGTGTTGGTGTCGGTACGCTAGTCATGTGAGTCAAGAATGTGGGACGCTACATCAGCATGCCCATTACCGTCTTATGAGTCAAGAATGTTGGTGACTGCTGGAACTAAAGCGCACTTGTTGGATGGGTACGGTATTTGGCCAATTTATGTCGAGAGTGTAGGGTTCAACACTTTCCATAGAGCTTGCGAATTAATTAGCTAGCAATGGAGACAACTAGCGCGTTCTCGTCCATATACTTGAGACTCCTCAGGTTCACAACTTTGAACGATTTGAAAGATTTACTTACCACAAGCGCTCACACAGAGAGCTTCAAGAATGACGTAAGAATAAAGTTAATGTCTGACATGGAACAATATTATCATTTCAGGTCAAATTAGCAGTACAAAAGACGAAGTAATCCTAAGATAACGCATGAAATAATTTAATGCACTTGAATTTCTTAATAAGAATTCACTAAATAGACATGACTTGTGTGATAGCGTCAAATTGGGAGGAAGTACAGTTCGACAGTTTAGTCAGCGTTTCCCTTTATCAGAATATTTTGTGAAGGAATATACAAGCATACATCTACATTCATAAAAACTAATGCATGCATACAAAATGTACATACGTAAAAGTACATTTATTAGCAGCTCTGAGGAGATATATCCCACCCATTGTCGAAGGTAAGCAGTACTGTTTGGACAGGAGATTTTGTTCAGTGTTTCTAAATTCGTTTCGTCTTTTACTTGATATTAACCCAGTCTAACTTTATCGCCGCCTGCATGCATGTTTTTCGCCGCCTTAGCGATTTAAGTAATTAAATCACTTAGGCGGTGAAAAACATGCATGCATGCGGCGAAAAAGTTAGACCGGGTAATTCATCGGTCACTTGCCTACAAATTTGACGTTACATCAAATTCGTGCTTGCCTTCAGTGACAAATAGGAGGAGATTACAAACATCGTTAGGAATGGCATCTAGAGCCTTAGGCTTTACGTAATAGACGAGACCTAGAGGTAATATCTACTTCCAGCCAACTAGTCATGGGAAATCAGTAAGAGCGTGAATTTGATGTCAAAGTTTGAAAAATTTCATTGATTTTAAGTATTTTCTCCACACAACTTCCATGAGCACATCGTTAGCAGTCCGACAGTCAGAATTTTTGGCTATTTAGAACTCTCCATAATATTAATTAATGTTAATGTTATTAAATTATATTTATATCTCCAATTTGGAGATAGCTCTAATAGCCTTTGTCATTTTTATTTTGTCAGCGCTTTGTCAGGATTCCATGCCATGTTAGATGAACGGATGAATCCATTCACTGGAAAGGATATTTAGTGCATCTATTGGTAGGATAGGAATAACTTTGTGTAAAATTCCGATGTAGATATTTGGAAATTTTTGAGCGTGCTTGATTGATATAATCCTTCCAGGTCAAATTTTTATCCAGTATCATGCCCAAAAGCCAGCCGCAGTCACTTTCTTGTATTTTTTCTTCGCCATTCATAATGCTACGGATTATAATTTTTTAATACGAGAAGAGGTAATACATTTAGTCATATCGACATTTTTGCTGTTTCGTCATGCTTCGACCCAGAGCGAAACACTGTTAAAGCCTGATGTATTTGGACGGCGATGTTTATCCATTTGGATGGGAAGAAACTTGTCGACAATGCGTTATGATTTTCTAAAAGTTTAAATTTTAACAAAGAAGTTGATTTCAAATAATCGTGTGCAAAAATATGAAATAAAACACCTATGAACCGGTCCTTTTTGGACGCCATGGGTTGTGTTTTGCTGCTCTGAATTTGAAATACCAATTACGACGTACTATTCCAATTTAACATACCAATTACGACGTACTATTCCAATTTAACATACCAATTACGACGTACTATTCCAATTTAACATACCAATTACGACGTACTATTACAATTTAACATACCAATTACGACGTACTATTCCAATTTAACATACCAATTACGACGTACTATTACAATTTGAAATACCAGTTACGACGTACTATTCCAATTTGACATACCAATTACGACGTACTATTCCAATTTGAAATACCAGTTACGACGTACTATTCTAATTTGACATACCAATTGCGACGTACTACTCCAATTTGACATACCAATTACGACGTACGATTTCAATTTGACATACCAATTACGACGTACTACTTCAATTTGACATACCAATTACGACGTACGATTTCAAGACATACCAATTACGACGTACGATTTCAATTTGGCATACCAATTACGACGTACTTTTTACGGCTCCAGCTCGAGAATTTGAACTTTTCATGAAGATGTCTTGCGCCATAGTGAATAAGGTGAACAAATAGGTGTAATGATCTGCAATAATCCAATGCATTTTTTAAAGTAAGGAAAATTTGTAATCCAAGGTCTCCTTCATTAGCAGTTAAATATAGGAATTGTTGATGGCTTAGAATGGCTTCATCAGCTTTTTCATTTATTTATATATTTATCGAAAGCAAATTCATCTGATTTATTTGAAATGAGCGGGATTTTAAATCATTTGAGAGCTTGTGAAAACGAGTATGAAACTAGCGTGAAATATTGTTGAGCATCGAATGCGAGCTTTATGAAATATTCAACTTCATCACAAAGTCTTTTTTAAAATAACCATGAGCTATTTAAAGAATGTTGTACATCATCTTTGATTCTCATTTTTTTCCTTTTTTGCTATCGTTTGACACAATCTCCTTGTTTCTTAGTCACCTTGGTGCAATGGGAAGGAGGTTGTGTAATTCCATCTAATAAGCAAGCTCTGTCCTTCTGATAAATGCTTGTTGCAATGGCAACAGGACGCTCTTAAACAGATTAATCACGGCGATGACCACACTCAAATTGTTCGAGCTTAAAACAAGTCAAAGTCCAGCGCACTCTACAAGGGTCGTAGAGTCACGAAGTGACCCTTTCTTACCGAACTCACGTAGCGCATCAATTGTATTTCTATTAATTATTACTGAATAGCATTCATTAAAATTGCATTTATTTTAAGGAGGAAAATTTCAATAAATAAATAATGTGTTGGTCTTTCATTGCAGCTGGGACGAAACGCACTTCGGGAAAATGATTTCGTTCTACATCAACAGAACGTATTTCTTCGACGTGCATCCCCCCGGAGGAAAGGTCGCGTTGTGAACTCAAGTTCGAATGACAGTTGAGACTTTTTTGATTGAATTTCTGTGTGCAAAATAATGTGATCGTTTGTTTACGACACTCCCTTGGCCCTTAAAATAGTTTCACGTTTGCTCAAAATCAACATTGCGTTCCGTGTTTCTTACTTGAATAATTAAACTCCAAGTCCCTTTTTACTATAAAAAACATTATAGAAAACATTTGACAATTTAGTTCTTCTGTTTAGCAATAAATTTGATCCGTTCTTCACCACCAGCTGGTGCTGACGTTCTTCGCTCTACTCAGCGGCTACAACGGGTCTTTCGCGTTTGAAAAACCAGGCGACAGCTACGAAGGCTACCCGGAGCTTGTGTGGATCCGGCTGGTAGGTGGAGCTGAGGCTGCTCTGTTCTCTCTTGTGGTATGGAAGGCGCTGTATTGGTACAGAAAATTCTGATCGCACGAGGATAGTCGCAATGCCTACATAAATATACGAGTTCAATATATACGTATATACGAGTATATATACGAGTTCAACGAGTGAATTCACTGTTTGGTAGTCATATAAGTCCACCAGTGCTTATGTTTCTACTAAACTCACTTTCTACCTTTTCTTTTCCGACTCTTCAAAGTCCCCCTTATTTTTTCTCATTTCGACATCCTAGGATGCAATTTCGTTGGCCTCACATACCCTGCGTCAAAAACTATCACAGGACCATCTTTGAAACAGAAACTATCACCGGGATCTGTCACTTAATGACTATTCTGGATGTATTTTGGTGACCTTTTGGCAACCATAATTTACTCACATTCTACTCACCTCGTTCTACGCTGCAATCATGCACCTTCATTTTTGCCGTCGAGCACCCGTGTGAAATTCATATGGCGGATCCAGACTATTTTCCACCTACTCGTTTTTTTCTATAAATTGATAACTTCATTTTCCAATTTTGCATTTACGGAGACATGTACCCACTTCGTAATTCTACGATAGAGTTTGGAAATATTTTTCTTAGTTTTTAAAATACTCATTCCCCCTCGCGTACTTCCCCACGTCCCCCATGTATCTCCTCCTGTCCTACTAATACTTCCCCACGTCCCTCATGGATCTCCTCCTGACCTACTAATACTTCCCCACGTCCCCCATGTATCACCTCATCCCCCCCTGATAATACTTCCTCACATCCCCCTCCCCCCCAGGACCTTCTCCTGAGCTCATGTTCCTCCCCATGCCCCCCCTGTACCTCACTTCCCCCGTGCCCCTCATTGCCTCCCTGAGAGCAGCTGTGCGCGACGCTGGGCACGGCGCTGGCGCCACTCGCGTTCTGCTGCGCCTGGACCATGACGAAGCAGCTGCCCTCAGCACTGCTGGCTGCCCTCATGGTCACAGCAGGTCAGTCTTCCATATGACGAAGCTGCTGTCCTATATCCAGTATAATTATTCCAGAGTTTTACGTCACTCTATCAAATTTTAATATCTAATATGTCATTCAGTTTAAAGGCCAAATATGCCATTTCTTTTGTTTCATTTTTAGCTGTTACGGAGAAACAAAAGATGGAGTTTGTACAAGATTAATGAAAATCCTCTTTGTTATTAAATACTCGTTCCGCTTTGAAAATTCTTTCAAACGCCGAAGCGTCACAGCCCTGTAATGACACAGCCTGCGCTATCCTTTGCAGGAATTTTTGAGTTGACGTTTTCCTAGTCATTCCGAGAAATAAGTGTGTGAGCAATGAAATTACACATTATCATAATGCACATTCCTTGTAATAATATATCACAAATTATCACACTCCCCAGTTTCACTATTTCTATAAAATTGATTGCATTACCAATTTAAAGTTGTAATTTTCATCCATATTATTGTAGTATTCCAGTCACAGAGTAGTCAAGAAAAACGGGTAAAACCATGAGACAGCTCGTCTTACGTACGCGACTTCTGCAGAAACTGGGACTCTGACGCTCACGAAGTTCATCTTGCTGGACCCTCCTCTGATGTTCTTCATGATGGCGGCCTTCCTGTGCATGTGTCGTCTGCATCACGCCACGTAAGTGTAAGCATTTGTGCCCTAATGCGCAGCAAATTTATGGCAAAGCTCTCGTCAACTTAAACATTGGGACATGATGCAACAATTTCCTAAACGGCTGTTTTCTATTGCTTTAGTGGAGAACAGGTGCTGGCTGTTTTCTATTGCCGTAGTGGAGAACAGGAGCGTCAAGTCGATGTCGTTAATCTGAAGAGTGAACGCACCCCTGGATGCCCCCACAGGGGCGGGGCAGGGGACGGTCCCCAGTGGGGCGCCCTCGCAGCGACGGGCCTGTGCCTGGGCTGCGTGGTGAGCGTCAAGTTCGTGGGGCTGTTCACGGTGGCGCTCGTGGGGCTCCACACCCTCGCGCAGCTATGGCACATCTTCGCGCAAGCCAGTGTGGTGAGTCAATCCTTAACCCTTTGACGTCAGCATTTTTCTACTCATATTACCATTATTATAACCACCACCATCAGACTCACTCTTGCATCAGGTAGTGACCGACATTAGAATGAGGAAGGAGCTGCAACTCTGCAGAGAACTCCAAAGAACACACTCGGGAATAAATTTAACAAGAAATGCAATGTACGAGTATTTAGGCTATTTTTAAAAGTGGACCTTTAAAGGGTTACTTTATCGCAGAATGACAATTGCTTGTTGGAAAGTTGTGGAATGACTTCAAAAATAGAGTAAAATTATTTGCTATATTTATTTCAGCCGTGTGAAGTATTTAGTATATCGACAACTTAGTCGAATTTCAAGTTAGTGCTTAAAAAAGTAACAGTCATCTGTCGAGTTAAAAGTAGCCTATTTTTACCTCGACTCACACGTGTTAGGTAGCAGTGTACACTTACGATCCTTTGCGATACCAGTGTTGAAAAACTTTGATACAATCAAAGATGTCTCGCAGACGTCATTGTAAATTTATGATCAAACTCATACGCCAGTTGTGCACTTTTGAATCTGATTTAAGAAATAACCCAGGTGATGTATCCCACGTTCAACATTTCGAACGTTTTACATAGAAATATCTCAAAGTCTCATTCACTTCACAACGTGAAGCAGTTTTATTACGTTGGCTTTCAAGTTCAATAATGAGTGAGTGAAATGTAAATTACTCGCGGCTACGTTTTTACCCTAAATAATTATATTTGGTTCCTCCCAATTTTAACGTCCTAATGACGTACAGTATTGTTTCCTATGACGCAAATTGTTGGAATCTCACAGTCTGAAACGGCGCACCATCTGCTGGCACGAGTTGCAACTCTTATCGTCCTCCCAGCCCTGGTTTATTTTGGATTCTTCGTTATCCACGATGCGCTCCTCATTTACTCGTAAGTAACGGACATTCGGAGAGCGAGATCGGTATGAGAGATATTTTTACAGACATAAATAGGAAGGAAAGACCTCGTTGGAACCCTGAAATACCCTTCAATAATGTGAGAATCGAAAATTCTCAAAATATTATTCCTAGTTAAAAGAACTGAAAGAAGTTTCGGTGAAGTAGATTGTACCCCATTAGAAATAAAGCCTAACTTTATAATAATGATATTTATCCCCATGAGCAACAGAGTAGTAAATGCATAACCCTTGCTAAAATGCTAGTTGATGTCGGTGAGCGTAAGCTCTGAACTTTCAATGTGTTAATGTGTTTTTCACATCATAAGCGGAAGTATGAAATTTTATATTATTATCATTGTTTCTTATTTTTTGTGGAACCCCAACAGTTAGCCAAATGCATAATGATGTGACTGATCATTACATGTCTTTGCATTTCAAGTCCTTGTACTCGTACGAGACCTGTGAGGAGAAAAGGATAATTGTGCTCCGTAGTCTGACCTTTTGTATCTCTAATGCCCCAGTATGCCTCACGTGGGAGGCATCTGCAGAGAAAACTGTAAGCCATGAGCTGCTGGTTATAATCTAAGTTGACATTCCTCTGTCATCAGAGTTTTGAGCGCATTCAAAAGCCAAGTATGTACTGCTGCGTTTGGCTTTATAATGAGAGGTTCCTCCAAGAGTGTTAAGCTATAATAGAATTGAAAGAGGGATTTTTTTGGATATCTTATGCTCGATATAAAAAGAGGAACTAATGTAATAGGGAACATTCTTTTAATAGTAAACGTTTCCGAATCTCCGATTCCATCCTCGGTGCTGTGCTACAGTGCTACTTGTTCCGTGCTGGACGTGACCAACCAGTGCTGTGTGAGGTTTGATTCTTACGTTACAGCATTAGAGGGAATTTAACCACAATTGGATTCACTGGACGACAGCCTCTGTTAATTACATGACTTAAGTTCGCGTTGACTGCTTCTTGCGGCAATGATACTGTACGAGCCATGTTTTTACGAGTTGCCGATAAAGACTGTAGGCTGTGACGACAGTGGTTCCTTGTAAAATTATTTCTCTTGAAAAAAATGTTCCCACTAAGAAGACAACCACGATTTTCACAGTCTTGACTGCCCCTTCATCATATATTTTGAAGTACAGTTATTAAACGATAACATGCCAGACATAAAATGTAACAAGTTAATTGTATAAAAAAATTCACATTTTCTGTCGTGATCCTCTTCTCTGTCAGCATTTCGTTGTGAATTACGTGGATCGTCCGCTGAGATGTTCAATTTAGATTGCAATTGTCGTGATATGTGGAGTACATCACTTTCGTTTATTTTAATAATAAGGCGTG
>JACJUY010001847.1:13533-47861 GCA_014220935.1 Platorchestia sp. MABIK | reverse complement strand
CAGCTGAGTTAAGCTTAAGCTAACTCAGCGTCTTAAGACAGCGTCGAGTTAAGCTTAAGACTAGTGGCGCCATCTAGTGGGAGGTTTAGTTATCGAATATTTCACCAACGGGGCTAACTCCCGAGTTAAGCCCGAATGACATTCTGCTCGCTGATGCCTTATTTTTGAGATTTAACAATAATTACGTTCAGATAGGAATAACATTATATGGTCGGTGGCTTAGTCGCCGCATTGTTGGGTGACGCTCACTTTTCTGGCGGGACACGCCCACTTCTTGGCGTGAAAATAACAGCCTTGCTTTGGGTAAGTTAAGGTAAGCTATTTTAGGTGGATTTATGTTATTTTAGGTCAGTTTATTTCACTAACCTACCATAACCTACCCTAACCTCACCCATCGTTACGTTAATACCGTATTACAGCATATTAGCGCGTCCGTTCCTTCACTTTTATACACGACGTTCTTATAACGTCGACGTTGAATAACTTGAAAGTAACGCATCAGCGAGCAGAATGTCATTCATGTAAAACGTTTTTAAATGTGTTCCTTTAGTGATTCTTAGGAACGAAAATTTTAATTTCCGTGAAAGGCTTAAATTCAATATTGACCAGAAATTGTAGTCAAGGCAATTCTTTGAGTCAATTTTTCAATTTCTAATTTTGAATTAGTTTTGGTATGTTTGTTAAGCTGTGCCAAACTTTTGGTGTAACTGACAATTTTTCACGATTTCATGATAATAATGAGGAAAATGAAATTGTGTGAACTAGCCTTACCTTATGTAACTCTTGGGTTTTTGTTTACCACCGGGCACTAATCGATTTCCCAATTTTTGTTGCTTGTATAATGGTAAATAGATCGAAATAAACAACTTTTCTGTTATGCACTTTCCGTCGTAAATCAGTATTAAATGAGTTATAGCGGTTTTTACTTTTTGTTTTTCACGGCTAGAGTGAACGTTCCGTTGTGTCGGGTAGGTTAGCTTAGGTTATCTTATTTAAGCAATTGTACTAACCTGTAAATGTAATTGCTTCATTATTCTATTCTATAAATTTACCGATTGTTCTAAAATAATTCGATTACGCGAAGGATAAGTACACATCGGGACAACCATGCATGACGTCACTAGTGATTAGTGCCCTGTCTTAGGCTGCCGTCACGCGGAGACCAAATGATAACGTTTCGTCATAATCATCTACAGTCAGCGGTACCACTCTGTCTCGTCTAGCGCTGCGAAACCGTCAGATTTCAGCCTTAGTTTTGGACCAGTTTGGTCAAACTAAATCTGAAATCGGATTGTTCCGTGGCCCTGGACAGACCGAGTAGTGCCGCTGCCTGTAGATGATTGTGATGAAACGTTACCATTTGGTCTCCGTGTGACGGCGGCATTAATCATTTACCCTCTTTTACTCTAGTAATAATATGAAGACCCCAACTTGTGTGACATTAAAGAAAATGGTTGAATACAATATTTCATTTGCTCCAATTTTTCTGAATCAAATGGAGCGGGCTAACTTCGGACCCAAGTAAGATCGACTACATATCTATTTTGAATCGTACAGGACATACTTGAATAAAACTGATTTTTTATACACTCACTAGACAGAAAAAGCTTCAGTGCAAATCTTAAACTTTCCAAAGCCTAGTTAATTTTGCTCAGTGGAAAATCAACGATATTTCTGAGCAAACTTAATTTCGCCCTTTCCATTTATTAAAAATAGGGGAAAATCTCCCATCTATAAAACATCGCCATGATATTTAAGAGCAAGCCTGTAGATTTTTATATGTACGAGGCCGTGGCTGTGGTTTGGGAGCCTTAATTCTGGTATATTCGCCTTAATTTTGGTATACTCGCCATAATTCTGGTATACTCGCCATAATTCTGGTATATTCGCCTTAATTTTGGGATCCTCGCCATAATTCTGGTATACTCGCCATAATTCTGGTATACTCGCCATAATTCTGGTATTTTCGCCTTAATTTTGGTATACTCGCCATAATTCTGGTATACTCGCCATAATTCTGGTATACTCGCCATAATTCTGGTATATTCGCCTTAATTCTGGTATATTCGCCTTAATTCTGGTAGATTCGCCTTAATTCTGGTACATTCGCCTTAATTCTGGTACATTCGCCATAATTCTGGTGTATTCGCCTTAACTCAGGTATATTTGCTGCAACTCGTCTTAAGTACCTTGCACGAACAATTCGGTCAGTTTTCGAGGTAATATGCATTTCCAATTACCAAACTACCAATGAGTAATAAACAAGAAATCATTTCTACGTACTTAAAGACGTTGTATTTACTTGAAAATATTTTTCACAGTATTTTAGTTAACTATAGTACTCAAATACGCTTTTTAAAATACATTTCAGCCAATATTTTTATTTAACTATAGTACTCAAATACGCTTTTTAAAATACATTTCAGCTAATATTTTTATTTAAATACACGGATTCAAAAATGTGTAATAAATTCAAATGTACTTAAATATTATGGAACGCTGAACTATCCCAACCTTACTTTTAATCCAACCAAACTTGACACGTTCACCGCGTTTACGCTACCGTTAACGGTTAGTTTGGTTAGGTTGTAGCAGAAGAATAAGGAAATCGATTTTCTGGCTTGAATAAATTTTAATTCTTCCTAATGAATATAAAAAATACATTTGTACGGTAACATTTCACCTCGTAAGATAACCATTATTTTTACAAAATGTTGCGTAACCGATAAAATGTCGTGCATTTATACCGGCACGTAAATGTTCAATTTACCTGTTGGCACACATGTGGCCCAATACGCGGGGAACGTGTAATAAAAGCCAACTGAGCATGGCCTAAAACAATCTACATTAAACCAGGTTACAATAACTCACCCAAAATTTTTAAAGTTGGCCAGCTTTAACTCAATTTTCCCTAATCTACTAATCTGACATTTCAATGATTCCATGTTGCAATTCTTATCTTCATTCAGTGTCTAAGTGTGTCAGTAAAGCATTGAGATTTTAGAGCTAGGTTGAAAGATACATTTTCCACAAATGCTCGGATTAAGTATCTGCATTGTACAAATTTAAATTTCATTAATTGAAGAGCATCGTCTGTAGGGCACATGTCCTATAGAACAATCGTTCGCAGAGCCTCAGTCCGAGGGCGCTGGTGTTACAGGAAAAATTGTCCGGGGGCTAGTTATGCAGGATGAAACTATCCGAGGGGCAATTGTCCGGGGGTTAGTCATCCGGGATAAAACTCTCCGAGGGGAAATTCTCCGGGGGTTAGTCATCCGGGATAAAACTCTCCGAGGGGCAATTCTCCGGGGGTTAGTCATCCGGGATGAAACTATCCGAGGGGCAATTGTCCGGGGGCTAGTCATCCGGGGTGAAACTATCCGAGGGGCAATTGTCCGGGGGTTAGTCATCCGGGATAAAACTATCCGAGGAGCAATTGTCCGGGGGCTAGTCATCCGGGATGAAACTATCCGAGGGGCAATTGTCCGGGGGTTAGTCATCTGGGATAAAACTGTCCGAGAGGCAATTGTCCGGGGGCTAGTCATCCGGGATGAAACCATCCGAGGGCAACTATCCGGGATCCATTACCCGGGATCCATTACCCGGGATCCATTACCCGGGATCCATTACCCGGGATAAAAGTATCGGAGGGGCAAGTGTCCGGAGGGGATAATCGTCCTGTAATCGGAAGTTTTGCAGCTGATACTGCCATGTATTTTAGCCACCCACTCCACGTATTGTCAGTATAGAAAAAGCGTACTGTAGGTATAGAGACACCTGTCATGAATGCGGATATGAACGCTCTTATTGCGAGGATCAAAGAAAGAAATAAATAAACGTCTGGACGTTACCGAAAATTTCTTATATTTCCAACAGTTTTTATGAGGGAACCAATTTCACTGAAAACCGTTCCTTCTACTCCGCTCAAGTTTGTTAATTATAAGTCGACACAAATGGTTCAATTGTACAAATAAAAGTGCCATACCGTACTTCTGCCCAGCGTATCTACGAGCTCTGTTTCATTGATTAATTAAATTATATTCATGTGCAGTAATTTTAGACTCTTTAAATAACTCAGAAAATTGTTTATGCTCCGACAAATTACTTTTGCGCGTCATTGCTGACTTAATTGTAGGTGCTGCGGTACCCTAATTTAGGAGCGCTTGAAGTTTGAAGGGTGAAAATGTGAGGGCTCGATCAGAGAATTAGGTAGGCCTTCTTTTTGTTGAAATAAAATGTTTTTGTTATGTTAAGGACCATCTTTTTTCGGTTCACTGCTGTCATGTTTTTCAGCACCTACTACTTTCTTCTTCAACTTTGATCTTGTTTCATAATCATCTTTCTCAACTTAATGTTTCTATGCCCTTAATGCATAGATTTCACGTTCCCTTAACTCCATACTAAATAGTGCCTTCCTCTTCCAAAGGCGATCCTCTCTCCTGGATCGCCTTTGTGGTGGATACGGAGGCTTAAACTAACTAATAATCTAACCTTTAAATTTGAAGTGATAAAGCGGTTGGTATCAACAAGCTTTCCATTTACATAGAATCCATTCATTCAAGCCGTCATCTCATCCAAAACTGGAGCTATGGATTTAGTTGTTTGTTCCTTTCTCCAACGTGATTTAATGTCTCTTAGAAAACATTTTGGAGAAGCGTTTACTTTGTCCGATTGAAGCCTTGGATGTATAAAATGAGAGTAGCGTTTCCTGACCACCAGCCGAATCCTGTTTCCGGAAGAAGACCCCGACCAAGAAGATGAATTTTACTCCGGTCCGCCAGAAGTTCTGGAGGACGGTGACGTGATCAGGCTGCTGCACAACGCCACCTCGTCGCTGATCGGGTGCGGCGAGAGCGCTGCTCCCGTTTCCATTAAACATCAGATCGTTTATGCCCAGTCTGTGGTGAGTCGCATCCTGTACGTCATATTTTGTCCTGCGTGTTCCAGCGTCCATTGGTGAGATTTGAAAATTCACCGTTGGCCATTGTATGGTAGATTAAGTTCACTCGTAATTTTAAAACTTAAATATTTTATTACATGTGGCACAGTCAACTTTTGCATTTATGTTTGGCCTGCTTTTTTTCATGAAACCTTATAGTCAATTTTTGCAATTTGCCGTCAACTTTCTCACCATCTTAAAGCGGCTAGAGTATGAACCTCCACTATTGCCCATCTCAGCAGGCTCTTTTGTCAATTTCTGTCGACGTTGTGTGAGCGGAATATTTGTAACATTAATGTAACACAAAGAAATTTTTTTGAGTTGGATAACTTCCTGATCAGTGTTACTTCACTTTTTCATTTTTGTTTAGCAAAGTTTCGTGAACACATTCTGTACAACTTATCTCGTTTCAAATCCCTAAAATTAAAAAGATTTCATTCCTACTACTTCATTGAAGGTTGTACTGGTGTGAAAACTTTTCATTATTAGTTTTTCTCTCCAAATAGAATTAGGAATGATTTCTCACGAAGTATCATCCTTTGCACTTATCAATTATCACTCTTTTGTCTGAACTAGAGCTACTTAACCTAGGCAAACTCGAGTCATCTTGATGACAATAGCGATACATCAGTGAAAACTAAATTAATCAAAAAAGGTGAAAACAATATACTGTAATTGAAAATCAAACTTAAAAATCTTCCTTCTAATGAATATTATTTTTAGACGAGAGCAGTTCCAGCTTTCAAATCCTCACATGGTCGCCACGATCATGACGAATGACGTACAGTTGCGTGCGCCAGGATCGCTGATCCCAACGCCTTATGCAAACTTTTGCATTTGATAAAAATTGTTTACTTGCATTGCGGGCTGTGAAGAACGAGCCGATCTTCAGCTTAGAGGCAAATGCAGTGGGTAAATTCAGCCCTTAACTAACATTATCAGCGCAAACAGAAAAATATATATCACCTTAACTTCACTTTGTCAAACCGATATCTTTCACCTCATGCGAGTGAGAATTGCATGACAGAAATGCTGTCCCTTATTCCTCCTCGAGAGTTTTTTTCCTCTCGTACACCTATGAATGTTCTTAACATCAGTGTTTTTGAGTTATGTTGTTAACAACTACATCCATTTTCACATTTGAGCTGGACTTTCCAGAACCTCAGTGAATCTGAAAGCTGGAAACTCGACTCAAGGTTCCTATGGACGGTATTTAAAGTGGGAGAGGACGAAGATCAGCGTCGTAACTTCACATCAGCGAGAGCACAACTCTCAAAAGACGCGGCATCGCCCGATGGATTGACTCCGACATCTCCGTCAACGATACAGGCTCTCACGTCGCGAGTGCAGCTGCAATGTGTTAGCAAGCGCGGCAGCTGCTACCTCACCTGGAGCCAACGCAAACTGCCCCACACATGGCAAGTAATTCTTCATAAAACTTCCTCTTACAGTATTAACTTTTTTGACTTGAATTTTTTATAATAAAATATTAAGTTACACAATAACGCGTCGGCTTCACTGTGGGCAGCGTTTAGTCGGAATAAATCGGCAGCATTTGGTCACCAACGCAACGGTGGGGTCGTCCGTCATGGTTGTCTAGGGTGAGGTTTCTCGCCAGACTGACATTGTTTTTTCTCTACCCAATTTGTTCGAATACTTCGTCATCACATGGCTTCTGGCACGTGATTCTCCTCAAATACAATCTATGAATGCACTGTAAAAATAATACGCATTTCAGTTATGCAGTTGAGGTTAAACGTGTGCCTGTGAGCAATAGCGCAGACAGGGAGCCATGCCCTCCCTCCTCCGAAATGTTAAGCTGGGGCCAGTTTCAGTCGCTGTTTTGAAAAAAAATAAAAAGATTGCTGATTATTAATGTCTGCCCAAAGTTATTTGTCGAGGGTTCAACGTTGTTCGATGAACTCTTGCTAGTTGCAGTGTGTCAAAAATATCCATGAAAAATATTCATGAAATATTTTTGACATCGAAAAACTCTAGGGAGAAAAATTCATTTTTGTCGTTGTAGGAAAGAACAAAATGACTTACTGAATTTTATGAGTACGGATGTCTACATTTATGTCCAATTCTTGTTCCATGCCTTCCTCTCTAGCCTGAATCTCAAGCTCGAGTCTGCCTCGAAAACCTGCGAGCATTACGCAATTAACGTGTGTTGGGGAATTTTCTCGCATACTTTTTAAAGGGAGCTTTTCACAGTTCCAGTTGTAACATGGGAAAAGGCTCAAGCTATAGACTCCGGTGTGAGACTAAACACAAAATCTACTGAGTTAAGATTAGGGGATGAGCGTGACAGCTTTCTCTTAATCCAAAACCCTGGAGAGTAGCCTTGACAGCACTGCTGTGACCTCCTTGATGTGTGAGAAGACGCGCTGTTTTTTGATGCCTTGTAGCCTCCTTAATCACAGGAGTAAAAATTGGTTTTTAGTACGAATTCAAACTTTTTTGCGCACGTCTTTGAACATAGGTGCAAGGATATTTAATTTTTATTGAAATAGCAGTCCTCACCGTAGAAGAGGCGGATTTTTGGCGTTTGAAAACTTTTCTTTGGGGTCTGACATGTCTGCAAGGAACTTCTCCAGCAGGTTGCTAATCATGTAGTTAGTTTCCCCTTAGCACTGGTAAGTCTTTCATCCAAAAAACAGATACCGACCATACCGACTCTTAACTTGCTTAGACCAGACTAAACACTACCCAATTGTTTTTCCATTTGAACCCTTTTGACTACTGAAGCTTTTATATTTGAAAAGAAATATGTTCAAATCGTTTTTTGAGGATATTCTTAGTGATTTTTTTTCTCTCACATTTATTTCTCTGACTATAATTATTTTCCGCTTTGATCTTTCGGGTTTCGTCTGACCATTGCTCAGACGGCAATAATAATTATCTTGTGGATGCGAGAAGTTCGAGGGCGATATTTGGTAGTTCCAAGTTCTTTGAGCCGACCTAAAGTATAATGAACTCCAGATTTTCTTTCTCAGGTCTTCATCTCTCAACGTTTTCTCACCCATACGATATAATTCGATAATAACTACATTATTATCACTCATTTCACCAAATATGCCAAAAGTTTTTAAATGATTAAACTTTTCTCAATAATTATGAATCATTTCCGAGCGAACCGAAATAACGTCAACGATTTCTTACACGAAAGAGTTCCAAGAGATTGGGGTACGTATTCCATTTAGAATAGAACCAAATTCAATGAGTTCTAATGTAACGCAAAATGATATCTCGGGCATTACAAAGATGACCTCCTGCGTCTCTACGGAGTTTAATTTGACCTCATGACAGGACAGGGGCAAAGTTTGCTCCAATATTCCGGTGAAGTAATTTAAAAAGATTATTCACGAAAAATTTAACTGTGGAAGTTGACATCCAATGTAAATACGCTTATTTATCAACGTTACTTTACATTTGAAATTCTTCGACAAGTTCAATGAAACTGAAGTTGAAATGCACGACCAGACTGAGTTCGATAAAAAGAGCAAATTATTTATTAGAGCTGTTACGGCATGAGGTTCGGTGGCCGAGACAGCAGAACTCGTGAGTGTGTGGAAGAAACTCAGGAAGCTTTGAACCTTGGGAGCATTATTCTCACAGTGAAAAACTTTGATGTGATCGGCGATGATTTAGGAAGCAATGTCGTAGAAGTCTCTCAGTCTAATAGTGGCTTTACGTTGCCGCATAACAGAAGGGATGACCTGAAAATTATTAAGAGCACGTTCATCAAGTGATCATGCCTTCAATCTCTGTGGTGACATAAGCTTCCAAGATCACACTGCGAGGACACGCACGGTTAATGAGGATAAGAATTGACATGAAAAATATTAAAATGAGCTACAGTACATGAGGTGGCCATAAAATCTTCAAATCTCAATATTACGAAGCATTTGCGGTGGGCCTTGAAGGGACAATTTACAATAGAAACCGTTGCTCTCCACCATCAAGTCGAGAAAAGCTGGAGAAGGATTAGGGGAATAATGGCTTAAAGTTCCTCTTACTGCATCAAGTTTGTCTGACTTTATTCTAAGGTGAATTGCAATATGAATTGAAGCTGCGAAGAGGGCTGGAAGAGAGCAACTCAATGTTAAATGAAATTCCTTTGAACCAACAAGTACAGCCCTTATTGCATGTTTCTGGTGTTAATGGTGGAGTTTTGTGCAGTGTACTTGCAATTAGTAAAATTTGGGTCGGTTAGAACCTCTCATTTGAGGTACATAGCTTTGTTTATCACGCATGCAGATGATAAACTTACTCGATGACGAATAGAGTAACCGACAGTGAAGAAAGTTATGCCTGGAAAGAGAACCAGGTTGAGAGTCCAAATGAAAGATCGGCGTGATAAAGGCTATTTGACGGTGATTGCTTTGATTCTCTACCGTTAATTGTAGTATCGCTCGTGTGAAATTAGTAGAAAGGAAACGGTATGCGTATGAGTGTCTATTGAAGACAAGCGCAATGTGTACTGGATGCAGTTACAGAAATACGAACATACTCTGGATAATGATAAGTGTCGCGTCAGAACACACGCGAGGAGAATATCGGAGACATACGAGGGAAAAGTGGGGGAATCAGATGCATTTGGTTAAAAAAAATGTGAATGAATAAAACATTTGAAAATAGAGTTTCCTCTCGCACTCATCGTTTTCCAGCCTAGTGTCAATGGTAAGGATCTTTACACACTCTCTATGTGCGTCCATCTAAACAACTCTAAGTAAGTACAGTTTTCATCTGTAAATTCGATGTTTTCTTTGCAGGGGTCTCGGCGGCGAGGAAGTCAGCTGTTCTCAACATAGAGACGATCCTCTGAGCCACTGGATATTTGAACA
This sequence comes from Platorchestia sp. MABIK, assembly GCA_014220935.1. NCBI lineage: Eukaryota > Metazoa > Arthropoda > Malacostraca > Amphipoda > Talitridae > Platorchestia > Platorchestia sp. MABIK. The sequence continues at coordinate 38,075 of JACJUY010001847.1, read as the reverse complement.
GAACACCAACCCAAAATGTGAGTATCGTCCACATTACCGATATCGACAAATTCATGCATAAACATTCGAATAATTAGGGCGATAAAGATCTTAAGCCAGTAGTATTCTTTCAAACTAGCCCTTCACGGCCATTCATTTAGTAACCGAAGTAAATAAATAACACTTAGGAATAACTAAGCCCTGTCTCTGTATAGTTCTCACTTCATTGGAAATAAGGCTTGGCACGCGATGCCTTCTGATGTCAGGGGAACTATCACCGAGCATCTAGCAAGTGTCTTGGATTTCTCTCGTAGGTATTGACAACTGTTGAGAAATAGCTATCTTCTCTCAAATCGCTGATTCACAATAACAGGCTTATTGCTCCCAAATGGTTTTAATGCTAAATCTATGTGTGTAAATTTGCTGTTCTCGCTTGCATCAATATCTAATATTGCAAATTTAATCAGATTACATTTTCATTCTCCCACTATTGGAAAACTATTTGATCAGTCTGTTGTACGTGTAAGATATGTGTTATAGAATAGATGCTTAAATTGTAAACGTAGAGTGAGAATTCCATTGGATGCTTTAGAAGTCAAGCAACTTTGTAGGGCCCACAGGTAATTAAATCTGAACTTGTCAATTTTAATAGCTTTTAGTAATCGTTCTACTGATCCATTTCCTGTGACTATAAACGGTTTATTATCGCGTGTATTTTATCACCATGTATCAATTCACACCTTTGCTAGTGTTACCATGTTTCTTTTCGCACCTCCGCGTGTATTTCTGAGCGCATAATAACACCGTATTCGATTTATTCGTAAAAAGTGCGTGAAAAAAACAGCTGTAGAGCAGAGTAATTAGCTGTAGAGCAGAGTAATTTGCGCATAGCAGTTCCATTTTTATCATCAATTCAGAGCGTGGGCTGTTAATAATTGTATTACATTTTTCTCATCCAGTACCGAATTCAACATTCGAGGGTTTACAACTGGGCCTCCTGGGTCGATTCCTCGAGTCCCATCAAGTGATGAAGTTCCGCAACAGTCGCATGAAGGAGGCGCAACTCAGCAGGTACACCCAGCGTCCCTGGATGTGGCCCATCGGATACTCGGTATGTCTTTCATTCAGTCCTTACGTTATGACTTTAGCCTCTTTAACGTCAGCATTTTTCTACTCATATTACCGTTATTATAACCACCATCATTAGACTTACTCTGGTATCAGGCAGTGATCGACATTAGAATGAGGAAGGAGCTGCCACTCGATCGGCAGTGAACTCCAAAGAACACACTAGGGAACAAATTTAACTAGAAATACAATATATCGGAAATATTTTCAAAAGTAGACCGATAAGTCCAGAGCTAAAGCATCAACTTAGAGTAGCAGTCTGATACGCAATACAGCTCCACGTCATGAAATAATGTAGTTATACAAACCATGTGGATAGTATAAAATATGTTACTAAGTACGCTTGGCTGTTTTTTGACCCTAAACATCATTTTCTCGCAATTTGTATAAGCGCCTGTCATCAATATTCAATGGTATTTCATTTTCTACTCGGCATCTTTTGCCTAACACTCAGCCTTTCTATTGGTTCTCTCGTAGCCCCAGCCACCAACTGTCTGCTCCTCTTCGCAGTCGCATGATAGATTGTGGATTGGTGTTATTAAAATGGAGGCAATGTTGTTCCTTATTTACGAAGCTAGAGAGTAACAAATAAAAATAGTAATCAACAGAATCTGTATTTTGCTTTCACAGTTTATGCGTCCCACAATATCCACTCATTCTACACTGTAGTCGCGCTATAGCACAATATTTATAACTAATTATACTTATTGATCGATGATGTTTCTCCCTGTCCAGGTGCACACGTGGTATGACAACAACTTTCGAGTCAGCCTCTTGGGCAATCCTTTCATCCTGGCAGTGAACTTCGTTTGCTTGTTCACTGCAGCAGCTCTGATCATCTGCAGATCTTACGTCAACAAGAGAAGTGCTCTGCCCGGTCTAGCGAACGGTGGGTAGTTTAAGAGAGATGATGTGGAGCAATGCTTTCGCCAATGGTTTTTAGAGTTTTAACCTAACCTAGCCTCTGCACTCGCAGACGGAGAAAAATAGCATAATCTCAATAGAAATGTTAAAATTTCTTTAACATCATCGTATTATTAATTTGAGAGTAGCTAAGCCCCTGTTAAATGAAATTTCATTAAAACTCATATCTGTGAAACTGGTCTGTAATGAGCACTTGATGGACAAAAATAGGCAAAAATTTTTCTTTTAATGTATAAACCTTCTCATAACAATCATCTATACTTCTGCTTCTAGGGTTGGCACAAGCTATGCAGACGCTGCTCGCTCACGGTTTCGATGCGCCCTGACCACCTCAATACTCAACCTCATCCTGCTCTGTGCTCTTCTAAGTTATACTTCATTTTTTATCTGTACCAAGCTGCGATCCATTTCCTATGCGTATCAGCAGTTCCATTTATGAGCGGCCAAAGAGAGGGAGAGCTGCTGGAACCCCCACTTGGGAGGTTCAGCTAGTACAATTCATGATTACCTAGTGTAAGCTAGGGGGGTCCATAGTTGCAAAATTGCTGGTGCCTGGTGGAAACTCATCCCTAAATTTATTATTATTATTCCATTTCTGCAAAATTTCCCCTGCTATACGCCTTGCCACCCACACCTTTTACACGTTTAAAAATAGCCTTGAATTAAGAGAATGGCCGGTAACGAGAATGGCTGGTATTTCATGTAAACTGAATAACAAAAAGTAAATTTTCGCGTTGAATTATCAACAAAAGAAGAAAAAAATTTCACTCTTATCTAATTTGGGGGTGGAAATCGCACTGGAAACATTATTTTAGGGTCATTTTATGTAAAACTTGCGCTAATAAATAAGACGGAGTTATTTCAGCTTCGTAGCAAACTTTTTCATATAAAAAAATGAAAATAAAATTCATAAGTGTCAAAAAAAAAGCCTCTGAATGAAGGCAAGCGATAAACATTTTCAATCTTAGTTTTAAACGCAAAATTCTCTGTCCAATGATTTCACAACGATTTCTCTACTTTTAATACTCGAGGAGACATTTGGATTTGAAAAAGAAAAAATAAATTTCATAGAAACGCCCTGTAACTGACTTCCAGGAAAATCATTAACATCCTATGTACCTTTTGGCTTGACTCGTGCAGACAAATTGACTTGTATATTTATTCACTAAACACTAAAGCCAACTAAAAGATTTTAATCGCTTTCTTTTACCGATGATAAGCCCAAACAATAGAGGATTTTACTGCGCCAACTTTGAGCAATATCCAGCGTAGCACTCCCTCGTCCTGTATCTCGGATACCATTTGACAAACAACCGGCGAATTTTTGTTTCTTGACCTACATTTGTAAGCTAGAATCACAGAATGTGAAGTCTCCATTAAAGAAAGTTCTCTCTATGGAATGAGTTAAGTTATAGCAAAATGAGTATTTAATAACCAGGATGAAATTGATGATTGGTAAGAGCTTAATAGGTACGATACCTAAATAAAACAATGGGAGACTATTAAGTTATAGTTACATAAAACGTGATGGTAATAAAAGTTTGTCTAATCCTTCTCCTACATGTTAGGCTTTGAAGACCTTGCTAGTGTGCTCGTTAATTGAATTGTACTACATTACAGATCAACGCTAATTCTATTTCACCATTGTTTAAAAATTTTCTTGCAGGTAAAAATGATACAACCTGATGGGAAGACTTACGAGACCATGATTTAGCCAAAAATCATAGTTTCTATCTTATTTTAAGCAGGTATGAGGTACAAATTACGAAATTTATTACAACTTTGAATAGACAATTCGATCAAAATTAGAAGTTTATCTGTAAATTTTATTCTCAAATTACAAAGTTTGATCCATTTTTGTAGAAATAGATCAACTGTCGTTCTGGTGCAAATGGTTGCTGCTGGCATACCTGCTGCACTACCTGCCCTTCTTCACCATGGACCGCGTCTTGTACTACCACCACTACTTCCCTGCACTGCAGTTCTCCTCCCTGCTGACAGGTAACACCTCCACTACTTCCCTGCACTGCAGTTCTCCTCCCTGCTGACAGGTAACACCTCCACTACTTCCCTGCAATGCAGTTCTCCTCCCTGCTGACAGGTAACACCTCCACTACTTCCCTGCACTGCAGTTCTCCTCCCTGCTGACAGGTAACACCTCCACTACTTCCCTGCAATGCAGTTCTCCTCCCTGCTGACAGGTAACCCCTCCACTACTTCCCTGCACTGCAGTTCTCCTCCCTGCTGACAGGTAACCCCTCCACTACTTCCCTGCACTGCAGTTCTCCTCCCTGCTGACAGGTAACTCCTCCACTACTTCCCTGCACTGCAGTTCTCCTCCCTGCCGACAGGTAACCCCTCCACTACTTCCCTGCACTGCAGTTCTCCTCCCTGCTGACAGGTAACTCCTCCACTACTTCCCTGCACTGCAGTTCTCCTCCCTGCTGACAGGTAACACCTCCACTACTTCCCTGCACTGCAGTTCTCCTCCCTGCTGACAGGTAACACCTCCACTACTTCCCTGCGCTGCAGTTCTCCTCCCTGCTGACAGGTAACACAGTCTCTGAAAATCACAAGGTGTGGACATGTCTTTAGACAAACAAAAACCTAAATAAATAATTGTTTTCTTATAGAATGTATGAGAGTTGCTGATCCTTTTTATTTTAATGTTTTCAAGTTCGTCATTTTTGACAATGTTCTTCGAAGGTTTTCCTTTCCCTTTCATTTCCTTCCCTAACTTCCAATTTGACCTCTTCGAGTTTGATGGTCTGACTTTAGCTCCGAGGGTTACGGCAACCCTGGGACTCGAAAAAGACGAAGCCAGCAACGTCGAGGACAATCTTCAGTGTTTTTAAGTTGCGCCTACAAGTCATGTTGAGTGCAATGTTTGGAATAGAAAGCAGCATAGATGTAATTATTCATAAACTTACTAGACTGAGGGATAGAGGAGTGGAAGTGTGAAAGATGTGAATAGTGAGGTAGCCATGACGTACAGGGTGGCTCAGAAGTAACTGACCCTCTTAATTTTTATTGAAACAAATGCTATCAACCTCAGGATGTTGAAACTTATTAGAGCACAATATCTTTTAATAATGATGAATTATTTTCACAACTTAGCGCTTATTTTTTCGTCGTTTCCGTAACGCTCGTTAGTGTATAACATGAGAGTTCAGCTATTTCATAATCAATGTTGATTTTGAGTTTTTGTAAATTTCATAATTTTTGTTAGTGCTAAATTGTGACTAAAGATAGCCCCACAAAAAAAGATTGCATAGGGAAAAATAGGAAAATCTGAAGAAGAGGGCCAAGAGATGTTACCAAATTATGAAATTACACGATAGGGTAAGGACCCTCCTACCTGTGTCGTCGCTTCTCGTGCTTTATCGGCTATGGCTGCATTCTGTCGAAATCAAGTGTTGTGCAAGTCCTGTTAGAAGAAACTTTTATATCCCAGTAAGGTATCTTTCACCACAGTTTCACTTGGGCGACCATTTTCGAAAAAACGAGGAACACACACAATTGAATCAGTTATTCCGCACCACACAAACGAAGCGTGTACGGTGTTTTTTCTTGAATTTCTCGTGGCCCAAGTTGAATGGAACCAAAAACCAAAAACAGCTCAATGTAAAACAAGTTTCATTATCTTAGCGTTCATAGTTTTGTTTTTATTAGCAAATAAAAACGTTCAGTTGCTCATGGGTCATCCTCAATTACCTTTACTCGTTGATAACAATGCTTTGACTACACATTAATAAACAATACTTAAACTAAATCACTGAAGTAAAAAAATCAAAATTTGTTTTTTCAAGGTGTAAAGTCTATAGTACTTTGTAATTTTATTAAGAAAAGCAACTCTAAATGTTTTTTGCCGTCGTGCATTCTGTACCTTTTTCCTAAGGTTTTTATTTCGATTAGGAGTCTTAAAATGTATCTCTCTTCCCAAAAATCAGGCGCAATTTTTATAGCAAAGCAGCATCTAAGGGAATTATTAATTTGAGCGTCCGTACAATTTGCAACTCCATCAGAATCATTTTTCGTTGCAGCAACTCAGCTTGGCAGCTTCTTTCACAACTTCCGATCGCCGGTTGCTGCAGCGGCGGCTACGACAGCGTTTGTCGCAGCTCTGGCGTACTCGTGAGTGCCACTACCTCTTGTTACATTGTTAATTCCATAAGGTGAAGTAATTGGATTTAATTTAAAGTAAGTAAATACATTAATTTATGTGTCATAGAAGTAAACTACTAGAAAATTAGTAGATTTTTAGAAAACATATTCAGCCCGTCCTGTAACAGGTATGTCACTGGTTATGGTCCATGATTCTTATCGTTCCCTTACTATAATGATTGGGCATAAAAAGAACGAAAAATGTCTAACAATAGAAGGTATCTGTTACATATAACATTTCAGAAGTGATATAAGCAAGCAGCCTACTATATTTTATTTTATTTTCGTGCTTGACTTATGAACTACCTACTGAACAAATTACCAATCAGAACAGGTAGAAATGACGTTCCGTTCTCCAGATTGTATAGCAAAGTTATAGCGTTGTAGAACACCGATGTTCATGACGCAGACCTAAATACATCCGAGTCTTAGAACGAATATTTACAATTAGATTCGTCAATTACTTATATTCTGTTATAAGTGTAATAAGTGTAATAAACTAAACGATTGTCTTTCAGATTGTTATCTCTGCCATGTTCATATTTTTCATAAATATTGGCATTCATGCTTGTCCTATCAAAAGATCACATGAAAACTGTACTGTACGAGTTTCACAAAGGTGTTAGTGTAAGTAGGCACAATTTATTCAAAACATTGATGGGGCTGACGCAGTGAATGGATGAAGCTGCAAGAAAATGTTTTCTCGTTAACAAAGGGGTGATTTCACTTTAAAAGATGAGCCAAAAAGGTCGCCCAAGAACCTTTGATTTCGACTTCAATTCTAGGTTGCACATCGTGAAAAACTACTCACTTGACCCAAAATTTTTATAAACATCTCATAAATCCCTAATGAAATTCGGTCCAAATCTGAAAGTTGAACTTGCGGTTTTTCTAGTGCTAATGGAGCTGAGAATTACTTTAGAACCTCGTTTTCCTATTCCCAAGTCATTTCTAATGAGAAACCAAAGAATTTGGAACATTTTTATTTCGCGAAATTTTTGGCAAAAAACGTAAGGGTATACCCTACGATATTTTTTGACTTTTTCAGTCATGGTTTCCAAACTCAATGAAACTCTTTGACGACTACAATACTCAGTTGTACATTAGGAAAACTTAGTTGACCATAAATTTTTATAAACATCTCGAGGGAATGAAGTCATTGAAAGCAATGGAGAGTATGTTAATGAATAAATATTTCCATAGTCATTAACTCAGTTATTTTTACTAAGATCTACAAATCGGACATTACCTTCGCACCAGTTTCACACACACTGCAGTTGTTTTTTCTCCTCGAATGCGCAACGAACTCGGCGATCAGCAAAGCTCAGTACACCTCAGAGTGTGATGAAATTTTATATGTTAGTATGGGTGAATTTTTTGACATTCACTCATTTACTAAATCATGTTCATTTCCTGATGTAAGCTAGTTTTAGTTAATATTACCTGATATGATCTAAATAACCTAATATTACCTGACCTTACGTGAGCTAATTGTTACGACACATGAGCGTTGGTGTTGACCATCTGAACTCGTGATGTTTTTTGAATAGAATTAACTAAAGATTTACGTCGCTTAATTTTTTTATTTTGCTCAGTTTCTTTCTCTACTGCTACGTGGGCTACGGGACGCCCACCTCCGGCCCGTACAATCCGAGCAACTCGACATTCCGACACCTGCGCCTATACGACCACTGGCAAATATGAAGTGCCGTGCGCCTCTCACGCTGCCGGCACTGCGACCAGAAATTTTCCATTAAAGTTTTGTATCTGATCTTATTGGATTTGGGACTTACGTAAGGAATTAGAATGCATTAGTGCGTCGACAATCCTTTCATTTATGGCTAGGGAGTTGACGTCTCAACGCTCTGAGCATTCGATCGTGCGTTCAGTTTGCTCAGTTTTGCTATAAAAATGTTCATCACGAACCACTTGTTTTCGTCCATTTGCGGAATAAATTATTAGTTTCTTACTTCGAGTAGATGGATTTTTGGAGAAAAACTTATTGGATGGCAAATTCCAGTTTCAGAGCAAAAATTTTCTCAATGATGCAAGGTAGCGCAAAAAAACGCACGGATTTCAAATTGGTATAATTGGCTTTATTTTTATCACATAAACAATGTCCTCATAAGACTCCAATTGGTAATGTAACCAATTTATGAATTGCCTTATTTTCTTACGTTTGTCTCGTGTTTTACGTTTTGAAGAAACGGCAGACAGATGGCGGCGTTCTTCGTGAGTACTCGCACACTAAAAGTTTTTCTGCAAAGTTCATCACTTTCGTCAAGGTGTCACGTGAAACAGCAGCAAATTCTTCACGTATTGCAACTTTCAGATGAGTGAGTGTACGAGGTTTATTGCAGTGCACTTTAATATTCAAGTAACCCCGCAAAAAGCAGTCGTAAACCAACAAATTTGGAGAACGTGCAGGCCAGCGGACATCGCCGTGACGTGAGATCACGTGTTGGGGAAACCTTTCTCGAGCAGCTGCCATGGAATCACAAGCCATGTGAGCTGTGGCTCCATCTTATTGAAATCACATGTCTGCCATGCTCATCCCCAAAGTGTCCAGTTGTGGCCACACGAAATTTCATAGCATTGGAATGTAACATGTAGCATTCACTGTTACATTAACACCGCTTTCTTCAAAAAAAAAGTATTTTGGAATTCGCTTTTACGCAGAGCATCTGAAGCGTGTACTTCTTCGATTGCCATTTTGGGACTTTCTGCTAATGTATGCGTCTCCACATGGAATCGTGGCGATATTCTTTCCAATTGGCCTTTATAAGGTTCCACTTCTCCCATCTCTCTTTAATACAGAAGACAGCACCGCAAAGTTCACGGCAGAGCACGGCAAGTCGTTCAGTGCGATGGATATATCTTCAAAGTTGACATTGGCTCCTGGCGACAAGGACTGTTATTTCGACAGTTGCATCATAAATACGTAGGTACCAAATAAAAGATATAAATCTCTGGATATTACTGCCGTTTCGTTTTCAAAAATCTGTTCATTTTATCAAGAGTTATTAAATATTTTTTTCGGGTCCCATATTGAAAAAACAACGGTTAAAAACCATGGTTAAAAGACACATTGGTGTGTAATGGTTATTATTTTATGAGTTACATGTATTCTTGCTCCTATGATTTGTAAATGTATGTATTCTTGTTCCAAATTTCTTGGTTTGGTATTGAAGAATGAACATATAACGCTACTCCTCCATATTTATTGTTATAGTGCCTTGTTTATATAGTCCATTGGATCTAGCTTTTGATGATGCAAAGTTATCACCATAAAAAGTTTCTTTTGGACTGCCACAGCAGCTGGTTTGTACTTGTCTATCAAGTTAACCTTTGAGCAAAATTTATTACCATAAAATTTATGAGCAATGCAAGCAGCTACAATGTAAATTGCTGGCTACTGAGCAGCTGGCCATGCTAACGGTATCACCTCGGAAAGGTGCGGGTCTTGTAAAGTACAGGCAAATTAATGAAAGTAACGTACCATCATGTCAGCTGTTTCTAATGTTTCCTTTATCACAAATTTAATCAGTTCAATTAGACGCCATTCAAATGTGGAAAAGGGAACAGTGAAAACTCGAAGTAACAATTACATCACCGCGAGAAGGTGCAGGTGTGATGAGCTTCTTCACTCTTGGTGCAAGTAGCTCTATCACTTCTTTGTCTATGGCAGCTCAATGTTTACTTCAACAGGGTTTGTAGATGCAAAACAGATTGTAGATTTCATCACGGTAAACGTACAAGGGAGATATTCGTTAGGCAAAACTGTGCAGAAACTTGAAGGAATTATAGATGCGTTCACTGGCCTCCGAAGCTCGGCGACCTGTCAAAACTGAGAAGCTCAGTGGCTGACGCCACTAGTGTTCTCTCAACTGTCCTCCATTGCTCAAACAATGAATGCAAAATTGTTGCAAGGAAGTCGATGTTAGAAACAAACTAGGAGTTTTTCAAAAAGAATGTATTTATCAAGCAACCAGCCCGGCCTTTTATGAAAGCGCGGGGGACGATGAGTTTCAACACATTTAAACAGAGCAACTTATCACACATGAGAAACGAGGGCCTGCATTGCTTCCGATTTATCCTCTACAAAGGTATGAATAAATCGAGAGTAATGCAGGTTATATGAGCAGGTACTGAGGCTACATCCACGGACAACTACTACTGATAGTAGTGTTGTCTTTTTTTGGAAACATGAAAACTTGATGAAACGTGAAAACTTGATATGAGTAAATTATGGTAAGTAAAAAAACCTAATGTACAAAAATAAACAATCCTAAGTCGTGAGTCACGGCATTCCATGGCGACTAGGTTACCAAGAAAATACTGTTAGTTCTAAATTGACATCTTGACAGGGCATACATATCGAGACGCAAACACAAAGCCCATTAAATAATAGCCAAAGAAGATCCCAGCACTTGAGTGCTCTAGTGATCCGTAGTAAAAACCTAACGAATATCTGAACGCTGCATGTCTTGTGACGCGACAGCTAAACCTCATTGTTCATGATTGAATTAAAAAATATATATCACATTCTAGCGTAAGGATACAAAGCGGGTATCTAGCATCTAACACTACTGGGGGATAAGTGCCGCCAGCGTTGAGCCAGGGCCAGTACGCAGCCATCACTCTTCTGCAGCCATGGACACGAAGTGACCTTCCTACAGCCAAGGGTGCCAGGCTGGGTCCATGCGACACAAGTTGTCGACGCAGAGTACTGCACGCACCATTTGGGTTGCCTGAAAAGTAATCTTCATAAGAATGTGTGGCGTTAATGTAACGGAATACAACAACACTACCGAGTACCACTTATAGTCATTCAATTCCAGTTAAGACAGACAGATAGGTTGGGAAGTATCAAACTCGCCAATTGTCACAGCAGCATCATATATTTGACGCTCAAATAGAGAAATGCGCTCAGTACGTTGCAGACCGTCCCCGCCATTTGACACTAGGCGCAAAGAACAACTTTCTCACTGAATTCCTCCGTCGCGCACACAGTATTGATTGTTCATAAGTTAGTTTTAGCATGCCTCACAACAAAAATGTTCAAAGAGAAGAAGGATGAAGGCACTATTTAGTAGGAAGTACAGGACACGCGGGATCTATGCGCAAAGTGTTTTCACGCACAGGATCCCGTGCGCATAGAAACAGTGCGTCGAGAGAGAAGTTTATAAAACAAGATAAAAGTTGAAGAAAAAAGTAGTAGGTGCTGAAAAACAGGACAGCTGTGAACTGAAAAAACTTCGTCCATAACAAAACAAAAACAATTTACTCCAACAAAAAGAAGGTCTACCTAACTCTCAACTTGGGACCCTATATTTTCCCCCAGGGAGCACTCACTCCCATAGAGGAGATCCCCCTGAGGAGATGCACACATTGGAACTCCCTCGCTACCATGATCTCCTTACCAAGTGCCAAGCCCTGACAAACCCCCCACAGGTGGGCGTGCAAGAACGAGTTTACGTGCTTTTCTTACAGCAACTGCACACTACGCTCACCGGTTGTTGTAATAATTCAAATGTTTTGAAATTTACTTATGCGTTCTACAGAGAAAAATATTTATTGCAGGAAAAAAGTAGGACTATTACCGAATGAGATAATAAACAAATACGATATAATAAATTTAACTTTTTTCAAAATGAGATGAAAAGTAGACCTACCGAATATCGAAAAACGCTACCGATTAGTAGTACAAACAATTATTAAAAAAGAAATGAAGAAAATACCCAACACAAACACTAGAGGGGATGAGAGGAACTAATAGTGGTAGAATACCAGTTGACAAAAATGAAAAATCTACTTTAAAAAAAATAAGACAAAGAGATGAAAATATATTTATGTATTTTCTACCTCTCTAACTCAATTAAATAAAGCAAAAAAAGTCCGGGCGTTTTGTGAACACATTCAGTGAGGCAGACCCGCACAATTACATACGCATGGATGGAGTTAAAATGTAAAATTCTGTGTGAAGTGACGAGTATCTCACCTTGCTCTCGGACTGGTCGAGCTGGGCCAGCGCCTGCACCCTGGTCAGGATGCTCGACACAGCCTTGTTGACGCGCATGACGAGCGCGTCGGACTCGATGTGGCCACCCCGTGCCGCACCTCCGCTGCTGCACATCGTCTCCACGCTCGACTCCTGCCGCTGTCGTCACAAGTCAACGCTACATTCTAACGCACAAGCGAGTCAACGCAAATTTCAAGAGGTAAGTGTGTTCAATGTGAGAGGCTCTCAGAAACGTGTTTGCGCAGGAGAGTCAACCATTATAATGTGCACGTCACAATTTAACTTTAATTCAAATTTTAGAAAATTAGAAAATCATCTATTCATCGAACCTTGGCATGTATCTGTGATACCAATATCTGACAAAGAACCATCATTTTTTTGTTCATTGAATTTGTAAGTGATTCTTTCATTTCTTCACTGTTTACAGGAGGACTGGAATATTTGTCTCTAAGTGCTTCTGTAGAAAAATAATCACACGGTGATAGATATTGGGATTTTGGAGGCCACTCAATTTATTGATCCAATGCAACCATGCAATTTTTAAAAACTCTCAGCGTCATTTTTACAGCTTTCAGTTGACTGATAGTGCCAGAACACGGCTTAGAAAAGTTTTTAATAAGCGCATAGTTGCATTAAATCAATATGTTGAATGGCCTCCAAGAACCCCAGATCTAACAACGTGTGATTATTTTAATTTAAAAACGAATATTCTAGTCCCCCTCAAAACATTACAGAACTGAAGGAAAGAATCACTAACGAATACAATGTACTGAACTAGGATCGGCAGTTAATCAAACGAGTTGTTCCATCAATGTGATCAAGAGCTCTAACTGTGCGTACAGAAATAGGCGTGTGAAAACCTTTGCATAATTTTTTATGAAAATGATTTACTACACAGCAGCTTAATGGACTTCTTTCCTAAAACTTAAAAACCAAATTAAGTTCGGCTGGCGTGTACATTTAATTGTTTGACGTGCCTGCGCAAACATGTTTCTGAGAACCTTCAGTAGAGTAATTACAGGGTAAATATTTCTGAAGATATTTAATCAAAACCTATTGCATTTGTTGAAGAGCATTCAACAAAGAATTTAGTCAAAACAATAATAATCCCATAAATTGTTATAAATTACATCATTTTCAATTTGGGTTCTGTTTTTCGTGGGCCACCCTGTATCCCGTCACTAACTAACAAACCATGCACTTCAATATACTGTATATAAAATTGCACATTCGAGGCCTTGTTTTCACAACCGTCAGCACACCAAACCAGACGTCGGGTTCTCTCAACGTAAGACCTCTATCATGAGAATTGCACAGATAAATAAATGAAAACAAAATCACGGAAATAACATCTAGGACACGCTAAAACAAATACCCACGACAGAAGCGCCTCAGGCCAAATATGAGAGAAGGAGTGAGAGCAGCTACCTTGTGCCAGGTGATAATTTCATCCCTGAGGATAGCCCTGAGCAGCGACTGGAGCTTGAAGGAAGGCGTGGCGAGGCAGCGCGCGGCCACCATCATGGACGCCGTCAGGGGGCCCGTCACGCCCACGCTGGTGCACAGCGTCGCCAAGTTCGGTGTGAGGCGGAACGGCACAGCGCGGCTTCCGTCCAACTCGCCTGCAAAGCCAACACGTCAGGTCTTCTCAGCCATGGTTCTCAAAGAAGGCCTCGTGATTCTCATGCGCGGAGTGGGTTACCTATGCTTTTATGAAAGCCTTTAAATGGTATGCAAAGCGTCCGCTTCAATCCATGGATTACAGGTATTGCTAAACTGCTACACGAAGCGTAAACCCTCCAATGACGATGATCTAATGAAGAAATTTGTTCAAAATCCCTGAGAACGAGTTGAGGACCTTTTGACCACAGGAAATTCAATTTTTTTACAAAGGTTCGCACAAAACGAATGTTGAAAAAGATTCAGCCGGAATACCAACAACGTATTCATTGAGATAATTCTGATGTGAATAATTATTTAACTAAATTAATTTAGATGTTAGTTTAAGCTTCCTTAACTGCAACAAATGCGTTCCAAAGAGGAGAAGGACGAAAGCACCATTTAGTATGGAGATATGGCAACGCAGAATATATGCACAATGTGCATAGAAACAGTAAGTTGAGAAACAAGTTCATGAAACAAGATAGAAGTTGAAGAAAAAAGTAGTAGGTGCTGAAAAACAGGATAGCAATGAAACGAAAAAATACGGTCCTGAACATAAAAAAAAATTATTTCAACAAAAAGAAGCCCATACTAACTTCCAGCCTAGGGCATCACATTTTACCCCTGGGAGAGCCAATTCCCAAAGACAGAACAGTTGTGTTTTTCTAAGGGCCGACGCTGTACATCGTATGTCATAATTCACTTATCCAAAGTGACCGGTAAGTCCCACACAGAGGATCCTAGGAAGGCCCCTACATATACAGCATTAATAAAAAGTTAACTTAAATCGTACATTCTCTGAAATATGAAAAATAATAAAAACAAAATAAACGGCAAAACTGAATTAAGAAAAATCTGACAATAAATATTAAATAATTTTTAAGCTCAATTCCTTGCCATGAATAATGTGTAGGACAAAACTTCTCCGTTAAAGTCATGAAAAAATTCACCCAATTAAAAATCAACCAAAAAATCAAACTGAGTTTTCTTGCAGCTTAATATTAGCATACTTGTTTCATTAGCATACAATATTAGCATACTTGTTTCATTAGCATACAATATTAGCATACTTGTTTCATTAGCATACAATATTAGCATACTTGTTTCATTAGCATACAATATTAGCATACTTGTTTCATACGCTCAACTAAATTCAAGATTAAACTATAAGCACATGGACTATTTTTAATGTTCTACTTCAGAATTTGTTCCCTCTCTGGAAGGCTGCCAGAAACAAAGGTCAACTTTTTTAGCTCTTGAACAAGAACCTCATCTCGACATTTCAAGCCAGATGCTCTATTCTAATTTAACCAAGAATCCCATTTAATTTTCGACCAACAGAGTAGCTGACATGTCGGAAACTGACATGAGCAGCTCATACCTTTAGTGTCGTCCATGTTGAACTTGAAATAGGCGACATTAATAAGGCCGGAGTCCCGGTGGAGGTAGAGCATGTCCGGGTAAAGGCGGGCCAAGTGCAGCACGTACTCCATGAGGCCCAGCACTCCCAGCTGTACAGTAACCATCTTGCGGAAGGTCCAGTAGTCCGTGGCGTTAGGAAAGGCTGCCAGAGCCCACTCGCTCAGCATTGTGCGTGGCACCATGCCGCTCTGCACCTCCTTGACGATGTCGCGCAGCACCTACACGCCACACACGCCATAACTCGCATCAAGCCCAATACAAATGTTGGACTGTACGTCCGGCTTGCAACAAATAGGCAAATTAATCATTGATCGCAGAGCCAGTTCTTCAATGCATGCACAAATTAATTTACAAAAATTATGAATTGTAAATGAAGTTATTTCAGCCAATATTAATGTGAGAGCTCAATTAAATCAGGCTAATACGAGTCAAGATTATTAGATTATTAGTTAGTTTAAGCCTCCCTATCCGCCACAAAAGCGATCCAAAGAGAGCAAGGAGGAAGGCACCATTTAGTATGGAGTTAAGGGAACGCAGAATCTATGCAAAAAGGGCATAGAAACATTAAGTTGAGAAAGAAGAATATGAAACAAGATCAAAGTCGAATAATTCGAGTCAAACAAATAACTTTAGAACCTTCCATATAAGCATAATATGGAATAGTAAGTAAAGTGCTGAAAGATGCTAGTGCTTAGCTGACTTTGTGCACATCGCCGTATGATATAAAGGTTGATATTTGTGCATAATGCTCATGGTAACGAAGTATTTCGTCCGGCACACAATACAGAATCTTGGTAAGCCCGGGTATGCTTTTTTGCGCATGTCATCAGTTTGAGGACAAGGGAAAAAAAGAGAGTCACCTCGAAAGGCACCAATATTTAAGCTATTATACTTTAACAAGAGTCTTGCTTCACAGTTCAATGCTTCATATCTCTGAAACAGCATCACTCAATTCCAGAAAGATCTCCAGGAGAAGGGGGAGCGAATGTTGTAGGGACTTCGCTCAGACCTCGCTAATATGCCACGCAGCACCGCGTTATGGTCAGGCAGGCCACATGACGAGGGAATGCCCAACGGTACGAGGATCGCGACTCTGATGGCTGAGTGGTTGAGAAAAACGCTCCCTGAGATAGCTGTGGGTCAGTTAGGCATGACCGATACGAAAGCAGCATAACACCGCCTCCATCAGGCTACTACGGCTATTCGATGAGGTCCACTTACGTACAGTCTGTTTTAGCTTTCATAGTTTGAACAAATGTACAGTCCAGCTTTCATTCTCATCGTTTCTGTAACAGGTTCTTCAACGCTGCTTTCATACGAAGCTAATAATCACGGCTAGCGACCGATAAGATTCCGGATCATACTAATGTTTTGCTTCTTGCAAATCCTAATCATGAATAAAAGAGCAAAGAAAGTAGCTTTTAAATTTAACATTCTTATTGAGACAGTCTAATAATAAAAGAAGAACGTTTCGACCCGTTAGGTCATTCTCAACTTCTGTGGGTAGAAAATCACAAAATCTAGTTCAATTTCAAGTGAAATGTTAAACGGTGACAAAAAAAAATAATATATCATACTAAAAACTCACAAATACAACCTAAACTAGCTGAAGGGGGAAAGCGGACTGAGTCCCATTCAAAACTGGTTTTGTCGTTAAAATATACAGGGATTCTAAAATACGAAGATTTATAACACCAGATGTAGATTGTAACAATGTAATTGCATCTACATCTGGTGTTATAAATCTTCGTATTTTAGAATCCCTGTATATTTTAACGACAAAACCAGGTTTGAATGATACTCAGTCCACTTTCCTCCTTCAGCTAGTTTAGGTTGTATTTGTGAGTTTTTAGTAGGATACAATTTTTTTTTTCTTCCTCTATTTACTTTGAATTTTACTAGATTTTGTGATTTTCTACCGACAGAAGTTGAGAATGACCTAGCGGGTCGAAACGGTCTTTTATTATTAGACTGTCTCAATAAGAATGTTAAATTTAAAAGCTACTTTCTTTGCTCTTTTATTCATGATTCAGGATCATCGCTATAGTGGCAACAGCACGCTGTGCCTCAAGGTCGGCTCTCACTCATTTCCCGAGGCACCAACGTGTCCAGGTTTGATTTGTTTGGTGTCTAGCAGAAGGCGCATCAACCTCCCGAAGATTTCAACAATTCCAAGGTGGCAACTGGCATTACTCTGGATAGTATCTCTGGCACTCTTGGAGTCTGTAAATACGGCGTGGATAAATCTCTACTGACCTGATGAGATGCTTGTGCTCCTCTAGCCTGGACGCCCGCCAGCCGCTCGTAGTAGCGAGTGATGGGAGTATCAGGCTCCAGATGCTTGACCTGGCACCGCTCACGGTAGATGTCCATGAGGCTAAGCGAGCTCGGGTTGTCCTCCACCAGCCGGTTCTGTGGAGAGAACGCCACCACTCTGCTCACGTACAGGTGGATGAAGCGGCGACTGGACTCCTGTAACATATACAAGTCAATTAAGAACGCCTTATAAATTCAATCAGCAATATAGAAGCTTTCCTTAATCACAGATGAGAACTTTGCATGAATATAGAGCTTTCTCCATGACAAGCAAATGTAGGGAGCAGCTCAAACTTCATAAAACACCAGACACGTCACGTAACACGAAGAATCGTTTTCGAAAGCTACAAGAAATACATACTCTACAAATCACACAACTTTCACTTGAACGCCTTTTTTACTCTTAACTGTGTTTACATTTTGCAGCTACTCTCGGTTGTTGAAAAATGAAAATAATTATTTCCGGGGCTAAATAAAGAAAACGATTTAAAGAACAAACAGTCCTATTACTTTAATTCACGTCAACCACGTGGCCAGTAAATGGCCACCAACGGCCCCCGCGAAGCTGCAGATCATGAACAATACGTTCCATCACCAACATCATGAACAACACTGAATATATTATAAGAAAGAATACAAATCTTTGCTGCACTAGGTGATGAAGCAACAAATTCTAGGTAAACCAGCCGCCTGAAGCTAAGAGCCACGTGTACGGAACACTACACCAAATATTGCGAACTAGTGTAAAAATTCGCTTATTGCAATGGTTGAACGAGATGTGGATGGACAGGAGAGGAAGCTATTCAAGGTCATGGCTATTTCAATTAAACAAAAGTAAAGGTACTGCATAAAAAAAGTAATTCAATGATTATTAGAGGAAAAAGGCGTGTTCACCAAGGATATGTTCTGACAGTTGTAGGATTTCAAGAATTGAGTGTTTTATTTAGTAAAAATGAAAAGTGATTATCTTTACATTTGAACACGTGTAGAACCAGAACAATTTTGCGAGGAGGTTGAAAAGTTGGAAAAGACAAATCAGTTTACAACGACAACGGAAGAAGAGAGCGGGAGGAAAGCAGGCCGGACACGACGCTACCTTCTGCTTCGTGTAGAAGACGTTGAGCATCCTGAAGAGCTGCTGCAGGCGCTCCTCTCTGCGCGACTCGCTGAGGCTGGAGTCGCTGACCACAAGGTAGGGGTACACGCGGCCGTTGTGCCCTCGGATGTGTAGGCGGCGGGGCGCAGACAGGTGCTTGTGCACGATGTCCACTTTCGGTAGGAAGCGCGCGATGCGGATGTAGTAGCGCGAGTTCTGCTCACCCAACCACGCCACAGTGAGATTCATTTGAGCAATGCAGAACTCAGGGAGGTGTGTAGTTGCATTGCAACTAACTCTAAATATTCACGATGTAGCCATATCAAACTGTTTCAACTCCTATTCCCCATTTGGTCATTTTAAACCATTTCAACTCTTGCACCTGTTATATGTAGAATGGGACACTCTGTTTCTGCCATTCGTCAAGTCCAAGAACATCTCGCAGCTCAGCAACCGGTAGTTAAGAAGTTCACAGAGGTTAGCGGAGGAAAATTAGAAAGAGAGAAACCTAGAAGAAATTGAGAGTTGAGACTTTCTGAGCAGAAATGACTGGTTTCAACTCTGTAACTGAACCATAAACGCAACTCGTGAACATTTCGTCATATTTTCCGCCGATTGCACTTCAGCACCGTTGAGCAGCAGGCTATGTACACTACAACTTAATATGAGTTTTCAGGAAGTTATCTACTCTACTGTGAAAAACAAATTATACTAGCATTAAAAATTGTACTAATTCTTTCATTAGTTCCGAGCTTGCCATTGTTATGCCAGTTTATGCAACTGCAAAATATGAGCCCTAGAAATTTGCTAGCAAAACAAATCTCGCACATCTCTTTGAAGAGATACGTAAGCTATACTGCAAAAAAGATAACACAGCGCAGCATAATCCCAAAGAAATAAGAGACACTTGAAAATTATGAAGCGCCTCATGTAGGTCTCTCAGAAGATTAGATTATTAGTTAGTATAAGCCTCCCTATCTGCCACAAAGGTGATCCACAGAGGGGAAGGTATCATTTAGTGTGGAGTTAAGGGAACGCGGAATCTATGCAGAAAGGGTTTAGAAACAGTAAGTTTAGAAGGAAGATTATGAAACAAGATCAAAGTTGAAGAAGAAAGTAGTAGGTGCTGAAAAAAAACCGCAGTGAACCGAAAAAAGATGGTCCTTAACATAAGACATTTTATTTCAACAAAAAGAAGGCCTACCTAACTCTCAGCTCAGACCCGTACATTTTCCCCCTGGGAGAGCTAATTCCCAAAGATAGGATAGTTGTATCCCCTGAGGGGATTTCCCTCAGAACTTTCGATAAATACAGTAAGTATTGAGCCCGAACACCAAATGAAATATGCCCCGTACAAAGTTCTTACACTCTGACAGAGAGATGAATGTATTTACAGAGTACAAAGAACAGATGCTGAGAGGCCCAGCCACGCATTACACTGAACAGTTGAGGGTAAATACAGAGATTAACCCCGGCCAAGACCGGCTGGAATGAAGGCGCGTACCTTAGGCATGAGACACTCGCCAGGCAGCTCCACCTCCGCTGTTTGTACACTGAAGTTGCTCAGGAACCGGCACTTGTCTTCGATCAGGAACCACCTGCAATGCACCAAAACATTCAACAACCGAAAAGCACACACTGCAGTAAATTGGAATCATTCAAAGACACGAAATATAACCACTGGACACAGCCAGAAAAAAAATCCTCGTTCACTTCATTATACCGAAAGACTATAGGAAGAAACTCCCATGGCAGTGACCGAGTGCAGCACTTCTCAGTGAGACAAACCATTACACCAGTTTGCGGTACAGACTTGGTGCCAACGACGGATTACGATGGCAAGTACTTATCATGTGTCAAGCATAGTAAATACTTAAAAGAGTAATAGAAAATTGTAATCAACTAGCAATTTCTTATCACATCAACAGCAGAAGCCCCGCAGAATAGCATTTCACACACACTAATACAACGCGGCAGTTCATCATTACTTTGGTAGGAGCTTGACGCGAGCCTCGAGGATTTTGATCCATTTTTTAAGCTTGTGAATGAGGTTGTGAAGCTTCACAGATCCAGGCTGGGCAAAGTCAAAGTCTGCAGTGAACTGCCCTTTGAGCTTATGGAAGACAGGGTCCTGCACCGTGGCCTGAGCTCGTCTCGCTAGAGACTCGGAGCCTGTGCTGGTGTGGTGTGTTGTTGAGCTGCTGCTATTATTGTTGCTGCTGTTGCTGCTGCTGTTGTTGTTACCGCTGCTGTTAGTGTTGCCACAGCCACTGACGCCCACCCCTGAGCTGTTCAGGTTCTCTGAGGAGGTGCATGGCGTCAGGTCAATATATTTGCATGGAAAAAGCTCTTCATAAATCAATAATAGACTCGAGTATTTCACAGAGCATTTAGCTTATTTATTTATTCTCAGAATCGTATAACAATGGCCTCCAAAAAAAGCAAAAAAGCAAAACATTTATACTTTATAAGACATTAAGGAATCGACACAAATATTGAATTTGAAATTGACGACACAATAGAGTAAGAAATGGTTACACAACAACAGCAGGGCTGAAGAGAGCCTCACCTATACCCAGTCCAAAAGTGGCGACCAGTTTCTTGACAAAAGACTGAGTGTGTGGCGTGATGACTGCTTCCGACACTGCAGCGGAGTTCTCGAAAGCTACTGAGTAGCACTTGGCGAGAGCCTGCCTTAGCTGCCGGAGAACTTCTTCATACCAGTTCTCTCTGAACCAAGTCATCTGTAACACCAACACACGAATTATGAACTGCAACGCTAACAAATCACGAGTTATGAACATGTCTCTTTGGCAAAGCAATCAGAAGCCATTCCTACCAAGACAGAACTCAATATTTCTCCCACCTGCGCACTTCTTCCAGAACAACAGGTCCAGACCTTGAATGAATGCGCTTTCGAAGTACAAGAGTGTAAAGGTCTAAATTAAGAATGAGATATTTTTGAATGATGTGTTCAACAACCTCCACTGTTACAAAACCTAAAAAATATTCTCCACCTTTCATCAATCTTCAAATGATATTCGAATTCATTTTCCAATTTATCATCACAGAATACATGAATTCCAAGCAAAAGATGTAAAAGCCCTATTCAGTAGACCAGTTTTTCTTGTAAATTTCTGGAGAACAAATACTTAAAAAGCAAATAAGTAAAGCAATGAATGAGGCATCATTAGGTCTCAATTTTACTGGCTCGGTTGACACGAAAAGAGTAAAATGTACTGACGGCAGGTAAATGTGATCTGGTCGACTATCCCCTCGAGAAAAAGTTTACTGATGATAGGTAAATGTGATGGTGACCTGGTCGACGATGCCCTCGAGAGAGACGAGGACGGTGGGGTGATAGTCGCGCTGGATCTGCAGGATGCGAGAGCAGTGGCGCATGGGCTCGGTAGCTCGGATCGTCTCCCCGGACTGCTGCTGGCCGGGCTGCGTGCTGGGCTGCGACGCGCCAGACGGGTCTGGTGGACAGGCATCAATAATTACTGACAACAATGGTTATTGATAAATTTATTAATTGAATTTTTAACATCAATTATTATTGATGTTTGACCGGCTTCAGCACAACGCCAGTAATTTTTTCATGAGTCTCTTCAATCAGTGATGAAGAGACGCATGAAAAAATCTGTTACACGCAGATACTCTGATCATCTCCATTAGAGAGACACACAAAAGGCAAGGGAAAAACACAAGGTTTGGCAACTGCAGCCATTATTCACTCCAGCTACAAGAAGAGTGACGATATAAAGAAATGGCCAATTAGACTACTGAAGGACGCTAATGTCCAGAAGTTAATAGACCAGAGCAATCGTCATCAGAATGTTCCACTATCTCTCACGCGAAGCGCAGCCATTGTACACCTCTCATTCCCTACTATTTAGAACTCCTCCCAGTTGACTCTCTGAAGAGAGTGTAGAAGGATTTCTCTCAGATAACTCTGATGAGGTATGGCAGAAGTACGGAAGCGAGTCCAGTGTTTCGCATTCGAAAAATTTATAATATACTCGATTAAAATCAATTTAGATGCACAGACTATCCTTCAATGAGAAATGCAGAGTATATCCTTCATCGACCAGACCGGATTGCTTAATCGGAATATAGCACTTGAACTTTACAAGTTCCCCAGAAATTTTTCCAAACGTGGAAAGTTTTGAGAACAGAAACATGAGAACGAAATCGTACCTCTCTTGAAGCGACCTCGCTGCTCAATGCGGAGGGTGAGGTACAGGGTGCGCACGGGCAGGTACACTGCCTGAGGGTACAGCTTGCCTACGTTGTTCAGCAAGTTCAGGATAACCTGCAACAGAACACATTTTAGTATACCAGACTCCTCAACTCGCTAGCAACATACAGCTCATGAACACCAATGTGTGAACACATAAGCGTTTTCGTCCCCACAACACGCCCTAGCACACCAACATCAATGTGTGGACACATGAGCGTTATCGTCACCACAACACGCCCTAGCACACCAACACCAATGTGTTAACACATGAGCGTTATCGTCCCCACAACACGCCCTAGCACACCAACACCAATGTGTGGACACAACATAAGCGTTATCGTCACCACAACACGCCCTAGCACACCAACACCAATGTGTGGACACAACATAAGCGTTATCGTCACCACAACACGCCCTAGCACACCAACATCAATGTGTGGACACAACATAAGCGTTATCGTCACCACAACACGCCCTAGCACACCAACACCAATGTGTGGACACAACACGAGCGTTATCGCCACCACACGGCCGCCAGACGCACCTTGCCCTCTCGCCTGACGAGGCACGTGAGGAGCTGAGGGATCCAGGCCAGCCACTGCAACGGGGGCACCCCACACCCGTACTTGTCCAGGGCGTCCGTGAGCAGACACCCGCTAACAGGCTCGAAGCTCAGCAGCCAGAACACCTTTGCGATGTACTTTCTTGCCTTCACTTCGTTTTCACAACTGCCAACACAAAGTAGTCGTCACGTGATATGCCGCCACATTCCCTTGTACAACATGAATACCGAACATGAAGAGCGAGGTAGGTAACTTTATGCGCCAGTGCTAAGTGATCTGTGATCAATTGTTTGCCAGAGGCAAGCAGTGACAGAGAGAAGTAGCAACAGAGTTGATAATAAAAGCTGCGCCAAGCAGCTATCGAAGGCAACATAATAGCGCTGTGGCAGATAAATATCTGACACTGAAACGAATCAGTTGTCAATTAACTGAGCTTTATTCCTCTCAACCAATAGGTAAATAACGAATTCTATTTTTTCCAATGAATAGTAAAGTATTTTACATTCTAGTACTCTAGCTATTTAGAGCAGTTGGATCCAAGCCTTTAGCAGGAATGGGCTCCAGCCGTTATCAAGAAAAGCGCAATGCTCATCTTACACTCAGGTCTTGAAAAACACAAAAAATTTAGAACACAAACTGTAACTCACTACAAATTCAAATCTCTCGTTTGAGTTGATACAATTACCTCTGGAAAGGGATAACTAAAAATTCATCCAATTCTCAAGAAATACACGACTTATCATTCGTTCTAGTTGGAGAAAATCAGAACTTCCTGCAAGATTTTAGCCAGAACTTCCTGTAAGATTTTAGCAAATAAAACGTGCCAAGTGTCAAACTGCCCGGATCTGCCACAAGAATAGAGCATCAACTGCTGAGGCAGCTCATCAACTGCTGAGGCAGCTCATCAACAGCTGAGGCAGCTCATCAACAGCTGAGGCAGCTCATCAACAGCTGAGGCAGCTCATCAACAGCTGAGGCAGCTCATCAACAGCTGAGGCAGCTCATCAACAGCTGAGGCAGCTC
>JACJUY010001847.1:0-13358 GCA_014220935.1 Platorchestia sp. MABIK | reverse complement strand
GCTGAGGCAGCTCATCAACTGCTGAGGCAGCTCATCAACTGCTGAGGCAGCTCATCAACAGCTGAGGCAGCTCATCAACAGCTGAGGCAGCTCATCAACTGCTGAGGCAGCTCATCAACAGCTGAGGCAGCTCATCAACTGCTGAGGCAGCTCATCAACAGCTGAGGCAGCTCATCAACAGCTGAGGCAGCTCATCAACAGCTGAGGCAGCTCATCAACTGCTGAGGCAGCTCATCAACTGCTGAGGCAGCTCATCAACAGCTGAGGCAGCTCATCAACAGCTGAGGCAGCTCATCAACTGCTGAGGCAGCTCATCAACTGCTGAGGCAGCTCATCAACAGCTGAGGCAGCTCATCAACTGCTGAGGCAGCTCATCAACCAACACCGTCACATTCAATGGTGCTGACCACAGCAGGCACGAGAGGCGCTACAAACCAGCCTCACATTCTGCCGTGGCTGACGTGAATAAAAATTTAAAATTCACTCGTATGCTTAAAATAAGATCACGCGAGGAAAATTAAAGTAAAAACTAATCTCGACTCAATTATTGTAAATTTAATTAGTAGTTATAATGAAGTCAAATTACATAGGCAATACAGAGTTAGATCTCACGAAATTTTTATAGTTTTTCGAAAAGCAAGGTATCGAAATAAGAAAATTACACGTACGACGTTCGTTTCTGAGAAAGTATGTGTCGTGGCTCGGTAATGAGATATGAACATGAGACCTTAATGACTATGTGTAATACGAGTTTCATCAGTGCACATGAGTAAGAACATTTTGATCGCGGGTTCTATTGGGTTGGTATTTGTAATTCACATCTGATTTATCTTGGGTAGATATCGAATGCCGTCATTTGTGACGGACCGTTCATACACTAGTAAAGAATAATGACCGAGCAGCATGTAGGAAGCAGATGATAGCCTGTGCTGCAGAGTTGAGGTTGCTGGGGTCCTTCACGAAGGCCGTTTCAATGAAGTCGCCCCAGAGGGACCAGCCCTTCAGGAGCATTTCGTGGTACTGCACCCCAGCGCTGAATGACTTGTTCGCCTCTTCTGCGCGGCCTGCACAGCGCCATCTCACACTTAGCCGAGAACAACACCAAGCATTATCGAAGCAAAACGCAACCTGAATACGATAACAAATGACCCATACTTCACAAAACCGTCACACGCGTCTGGGAACAGTACATCAGGCAGTGCTCAAATATACACATAAAATTTATTAACTTCCTAATGAGTGAAGAATATGAGCTATGATAAAGTCCAACCTCAAAGTAGCGCAAATTAAATCCGATTAGATTATGAGTTATTAGAAGCCTTGCAAGTTCTAACTCATTCTGCACTTTCAAGTATAATGCATTTCCTCGCTAGTCAAAGCTGATAACGGCTAACTTTGCTGAAATACATAAAGCGTACAATTATGGGAGTGTACAACTTTGTGAATCTACATTGAAAAGTGAATATTGTGCACGTAATATTTTTAAATACGCTACTATAGAATTATTTCACAACATCTTGGTAACGCGAGTGAGGCAGAAGGCGCAGATGGGACAGAAGCAGGCAAGCAGGCGTGAGAGCACAGCACTCCAGCGTGCGGGCTGCGGCACTCACCGAGGTGTGAAAGGAATAGTCCTTTCAATGCGTAGAATTCCGAAGTCATTTCTTTAGTGAAGAATTTCAAGTTGGTAGAATCGATGACTTCCAAGCCCTGCAAAAAACCAAGAAGTTACACAGAGCTCAGTGTTTCTTTAATGAGAAGTTTAACACATTGACCTCGAAGTGGTATATATGTGTACCACTCGTAAATTGCTTTAAAGTACCGGTATATGCAAATAATATTTCAACTATTTTGCTACCTTTTCCGAAATAAATTTCAAGTGAAAGGTAACATATTATGGTTCAAGTGTATTCTTTACACTTTTCAAAAAGGTTAAAAATGTATTAGAGCAGAAAAGCCGGTTTTTCAAAGCGACTTTTAGCCTAACCAAACTGATCGTAAGCAACCGCACAATCGGAGTCAACGTGTTAATCGTGTAATTCGTCTAAACAGCTTGAGGCAGGTAGTGTTAGAGTTACGAAGTGTTTAGCACAAGCATAACTAGTGTACTCCAAACCTTTCTCGAGCAAAAATTTAGAATCCTTTTCATCTCGTTAAAATCGAAAGTCTCCGAAATCCAGCGCGCTACAGCCTCAGTCTTCCTGCCACAGGGACACCTCACAGACGCCCAGGGCGCACAAGACACACCTTTGCTAACCAGCTCACGCACCACACAAAGGCGGTGCGCGACAAAATACACAGCAGCCTCTACATCTTTGACAAGAATGACACGGAGAATTTGCTAAGTTGTATCGTTGCTTAAGTAGTATCGAAAAGAAACGCCGGAGTAGTCTAAGAAGTACCGTGGCATATCTTCCTGAAAATGGTACATGAGATGAGAATTTTCATCCATTATTCTCTGGCAATTAAGCCTCGCAATGCTCGGTCAGGCCACGTGTACCACATTATTTGTTTTTGTAGCATGAAGTCGGTGCTGCAGGAAGAAACTGACCCATTATGCACAAGTGAAATATGCTTTCACTTTGCAAAAATATAAACGGTGAAATGGCAATATTTTACCACAGATGAACTAGAAAGCAGAATTTTGAGGAGAAAAATTTCCACGAAATTGAAGAACTACACGTTGAATTCATTTTATTTTCACTACTTGCTTTTACACTAATCAAAGAATGAGCTTGAAATAAAACGACAAGTGTCCTGGCCTACAACAAGTAACCTGATACAAACGCCGCCACTGACATGCACAGGACAACACACTCGAGCACAACACGCGGCGGCACAACTGCAACGCTCCGACAGAAATGCGGGAATTTGGGCAGACGCGAGTGAGCAATAAGTGCCTGGAGGAGTCCAAGCACAGCGCCGCTAGCCCCGCAACACAGTTTGGTACAATTGCAAGTAAAAATTCTTCCGCGGAATAACGCACTAAAGAATTAGCAAACATCAAACATTCGGTAAAACTCGTACACCGTTTCATAAATACCAGGAAATATCTCAATTTATATATTTAGTTCAGTCAAACGAGTTTTGTTCAAGAATTTTATCTTAAATATTCATTCATGCGAACTTGGTGAAGCAATTGATCAAAATAAATAAACGTTATAGCCCTGATGAACAAGACATCCGACTAAACCCGTACCTCCTGAAGCTCGGTCTTTCCCATGTTGTTCGCAACGGCCATGTGGAGGTAGCACTTGACCTGCTGCCTTATCTTCTGGAAGCAGTCAACGATGGGCACCGAGGGAATGGAGTGGATGCGCGAGAGGGACTCGAGACACACGTTCGTCGAATTGTGCTTGCGTGCGATCTTGCCGAAGTGGATGATGCCTTGCGCCGACGCGTGAACCCCCTGCATGCTGTGGCTCTGCTGCTGCACGCGCATCACTCAACACTTAGAATGCAATTGTTTAAACTTAGGTTTGACATTCAGCTCAAATTTAAAGTAAATTGTAGTAAGCAAGGTTGAAAATAGCAAGCGTTAACTAGATCGTGCATTCATTAAGCTTTAATTCAGTATGTATGAAAATTGAGTTTGTGACTACTGGTCGGCCAGAGCATTATGAAATCTCGCCAGTGACCAGCGGTGGCTCAGGTCGCAGTCCAAGTGTCAAATAGGAGGGAGCAACCCAGCAGCTCTGCAGGAAATGCTGTGAGCAACACTGGGTCTGTAGAGCGCCACGCTCAAGCCACACAAAGCAACAACATGGGGGTTGCGCAGTATTACTCAAGACGTAACAAAATCTGCTGCTTATGCGTGCGTCTTCGTAAAACCAGAGACGCTAAAATTAGAGTTTAGAAATGGAGAGAAATGAAACTTTTTCTAATTTTAAAATTACGCCTCGGACATCTCCTGAATCCACCATCAATAAGAATCAATAAAAACCAATGATAAGCGTTTTGTATCATCTTAATTAGAAATAAACTGTTTTTCTTTTCTTTCCAATACCCCCAAAATAATTTGACATGGCATTTGCTGAAATACGGAACGTTCTAGAAAGCAATTGAGATCAAGTCTGTGATTAAATACATTCACAGCTAATGATGTTACATCATTCACCTGAAACCCCATTTCTGGCATTGCAGTCTTTGCAACCGCATTGCACAGACAAATGCGCCCTACCTGGCCAGCCTCGTTGGACTCGGAGTAGTGGTTGACGATGTACTGGTAGTGTTGCTGGCGCCAGGTGAAGATGTCCGACCAGTGGCTGAGGTCGTCCGCGATGACGGGCAGGCGGTTGCGCCAGGTTTTCATGATGGCCTTCATGTCGTGCACGCTGCTCGAGCGACCCTGTACTAGGCCTTGGTGGATCTGCCATGCCTCCTGCAGCTCCATCACCTACAAGCAACATCAACATCGTCATTTCAGCCCAACAGAGGTGCTGTGGGAGCATTTATCACTCAAACCCTATCTAATATACGTTTCCTGCAGCTGCATCACCTACAAGCAACATCAACCGTTATTTTAACCCAGCAGAGGTGCTGTAAGAGCATTTACCACTCAAACTCTCACTTATACACGTTTCATTCAGAGAAGAAAGACAACGCCGTCACTGACATGCACAGAACAACACACTCGAGCACAACATGCGGTGGCACAACTGCGACGTTCCAACAGATATTCGTTAATTTGGGCAGACGCGAGTAAGTGAAGTGTCTGAAGGAGTCCAAACAATGTGCGCGGGGTAGGCCTCCGACACAGTTTCGTACAATTACAAATGAGAATTCGTCCGCGGAATAACGCGCTTTCGTAATAGCATACACCAAACACGTAAAACACGCACCTGCTGCGCGGCCTGCAGGAAGGGCAGATGTATGTGCGACACGATGCTAGGCAGGCGTTTCCACTCCCTGATGCAGAGAGCCGATGTCAGCTCGACGATTTTGTCCACTGCGGTTGTGGCCGTCTGGTCGTCCACCACACAGATGGCCAGGTAGCCTTTGTACAGGTTCACTTTCCACTGGTACTCTCTGGGAAATTATACACTTATATTAACTACAAGAGATATATAGGCCAATGGATCTTAAAACATCTTGATGTGTATTTTAATGTAAAATACTCATGGAAAATATTTCTCTAGCACATTATTTGTTTTTATTGTTCAGTAGCTTTTTAAAAGTAGCTGAGCAAGTTACGTAAATGGGATGATAGCAAAGCATTTTTTGGTCAATGTTCAATAAAATTCGGATGTTCTTGAACTGCCACATACCAACTTTCTGCAGGCTATCACAATCGTTCAGCATAAACTGATGTCAACTGAAAGGTTAGAGTGAATACTTTTTGCTTAGCCTTGGACCATCAGTCAGAGCAGCAGCAGCAGCAGCAGCACCAAAATACGAATTGAAGAAGCAATAAAAGAGCCAAACACGACTCACTGATCAAGCCTACTTGGTGAACAAAACGAGAGGGTCTCATCATGATGAAGCAGTCTTGCTGTGATCACACCACACGGAACCAATTGGCACGTCATGCTACCCTAAAACGACCGCAGCAACCTTTACAGCCCGCTACGTAAGAGAGAACACAAAAGGCAATACCTGGGATACGAGGCGCGCTCGAGGGCGGTAAGCGCTTCTCTCATCGCAGTCCAGTCGGCAACACGCCACGCGCTGTCCAGCACCAGCTGAGGCAGGCCGTTGTTCGGGTCCGAGCCGAAGTCGCGCACAATTTCCCACTGGTTCAGCTCCTTCGAGCACCTGAGTGCAACGCTCAATATTAGTGCACCGTAGACTTGAATCACGCAGTAAACTAAGCCTCCTTCCTCCTAACAATTAACATTTTCACTGCGGCAGTTAGAACTGAAGTTTAATATTCAATTCAAATTTAAAGTATATTGTTGTAAGCAATGTTGAAAATACCAAACATTGACCGGATCGTGTTTTAATTTAGTTTTGATTAGGTTGTTTTTAAATTGAGTTTGTGACAACTGGTTGGTCAGCAGCATAATGAAAACTCCCTCAGTGAGCAAATATGGCTCACGTTGCAGTCTAAGTGTTAACTGATATACCAAGCGTGTGAGCATGAACAGCATGGTACCAATAACAAATAATATGCGAAGTCGAGCTTTTTTCACCAAACTCTTTTGTCATCAAAACATCCAGCACCTCTCCCAGCAAAAAATCTCCACCTAAATGACAATGCAGCTTCGTGTCTCACCACAGAAATGCTAGTTCATGCTCGTGAAAAGCATCAAATCGTGCAGCTACGAGACAGCCTACACCGGTATTGCCACTATCATCAGAACTTCTAAACTGCACACCAAGCATCAAAGTGAAGGCACCTATACTTAGCAACATGTATAACTTTAATACATACTCAAACATAATTCGAGAAGAATAGTATGAGAATATGAGAAGAATAGTATGAGTAGAAAAACATTTAATCCTACTTAACGTGCATCAAAGGAAATAACCCACGCAGAAGTCACTAAAAATATGAAGTTAAACTTTGAATGCCACCTTTGCAGGAAGGAAAGAACAGCATACAAGACGAAATAGAAGTAAGAGCTGTGCTCTCCTCATGACAACACAAATGATGTTACGCAGCACACGACAATACAAGGGCTGCACAGCAAAGCCAGCACAAACAGACAACAATTAAGGGCTGCACAGCTAAGCCAGCCCAAACAGACAACAATCAAGAGCTGCACAGCAAAGCCAGCACAAACAAACAACAATTAAGGGCTGCACAGCTAAGCCAGCACAAACAGACAACAATTAAGGGCTGCACAGCTAAGCCAGCACAAACAGACAACAATTAAGGGCTGCACAGCTAAGCCAGCACAAACAGACAACAATCAAGAGCTGCACAGCCAAGCCAGGCCCAAACAAACAACGAAGGGCCGCGTGAGGTCACCTGAGCCACTGGCGCTCCCAGAGCTGCACCTCAGCGTTATGGCGAGGCGGCAGCGCCCTGATGGCCATGTCAGCGCAGCCTTTGTTCATGGCTACTTCGTACGCAGCCACCGCTTGCTCCATGAAGCCGTGTTGCTCGAATGTCACAGCCTCAAAATTGGGAAAATATAAAAATTACCTAAAGAGAGAAAATGAATGATTGACGATTGATTGATTATAAGAAAGTTTTAGCCTCTCTTAACAACAACAAAGATGTTCAAAGAGGGGAAGGATGAAGGCACCTTTTAATATGGAGTTAAGGGAATGCAGAATCTACGCACAAAGGTGCATAAAAACAGTAAGCAAAGAAAAATGTTTATGAAACAAAAATAAAGTTGAAGAAGGAAGAAGTTCATGAAACAAGATCAAAGTTAAAGATGAAAGTAGTAGGTGCTGAAAAAACAGGACAGCAGTGAACCGAAAAAAGATGGTCCATAACAAAATAAAAAACCTATTTTATTTCAACAAAAAGAAGGCCTACCTAACCTTTAGCTCGGGACCTCACTTAATTCCCCTGGGAGTGCTAACACCCATGGATTCAATAGTGTTATCCCCCTAAGGGAGTGAGAGAATAAAACAAAATTCTTAACACTTCTCTACCTCGTCAACGTGAAATACTAAATTAACGTAAAGTTGCAATAAAATATGTGGCTTCAAAAACTTCTCCAAACACTTGCTGCGTAATGCAGAAGAGTTATCGAGGCAGACTCGATCTCACAACACAGGGTTGAAGAAAATAAATTAAACAGGAACTTTCCAGTTATGACCTGTATCAGTGTTTCTTCTTGCATATCACAACAAAATAAAAAATATTCATCATTTTATCAATCTAAAGACTGTCCGTACCTATTAAAACTTACATTATTTAAGGTTAAAAAGCAGAACAAAGAAGAGGAGGAACAACTGCATCTCATCTAGTATACACAGGGTGAACAATAAACATTTAAGAAGAACAATTTACGCACAACAGCCTACAGAAGCCAAACTCTGGTACTTACAAGCTTGGTCTCTGGGTAGTGAGCATACGTTTGCCATAGACCCGCCCACAGGTCGTCTTCCCGCATCTGGGAGTACAGGTCGCTCAGGCCCACCATCGCTTCCTGTCAAATTCAAGACAACTTAGATTAACACTGACCGCAATAGGCAAAACTGAAGTTCAATGTTCGACTAAATTTAACGTCAATCGTTGTAAGCAATTTTTAAACTAGCAAAGACTAACTGACTCTTGCCATCATTTAGCTTTGATTAAGTACTTAGGAAAATCGAGTTTGTGACTTCTGGTCGGTCAGCAGCATTATGAATCTCCCCTCCGAGGCCACCAGTGGCGCAGGTTGCTTTTAAAGTGTTAAAACATCCCAAAAACTGGCGTGCTTAACAATCATTCTATATGTGAGCACTAAGCCAGTACCCAAAATACCAAAATGACCTTCAATTATTACTAATTTCCCTCTAACGCAAATCAATGATGGCTTGAGACATTCTATTCATCATTGCTGGGGTAAAGAGGAAAATAAGTAGTGGTGGTAGAAGTAGCAGTAGAGGGAAGGGGGTTGCTAACGAGATAGAGAAATAATTGCAGCCGTGAGCTCGTTATTTGATTAGTTTAAATTTAAAGGAATTTGAGTGAGAGCAATAATAAAAAAGACCAGTTTTAAAGGTCTGACGGATGAATGATAAACAACACAAAAAAATTTTTTTTGGAGTTAAAGCAAAAAATTGGCAGCAAAAAATAACTAAGAAAATTCCAGCTCTGAAGACTTGGCAAGTAGAAGAGTTGAAAAGTCCAAAGGTTTCCTACGAGTAATGCGTAAATCAAAACCAAAATCAGCAGCAAGAAATAAACGAGAAAACTCTAGCTGTGAAGGCTTTACAAGTAGATGAGTTGAAAAGTGGCTGACCTGCTGCAGGGTGAGGAGCTGGTCTGGGTAGTCCAGGTCCCTCTTCAGGGAGCCGGATGGGGGCGCCGCCTGACTGGCGTGCATGATGGCCTCCAGCTGGAGGCTCATGCGGTGCCAGAGGTTGTGGCCCTTGCCTAGGTACTGGAGCAAGAAGGGCCGCATGGGAACGCTAGGCTGACACAAACATAAAGCTTCCACGAAGGTTTGGATTGCCGACGGGTGGCTCTCCTTCTGAACGATGTGCGCGCCAGATGACAGGAATGGAGGGATTTCTCTGCTCAGGGACTGTTGCTGCTTCTCGCTGAGCACGCTCCAGATGCGAGGGAAGAGCTGCTTCCATACCCACTCTGCCAAGCCTGTGTCCATGTGGCAGAGCTGGGCCGTGCCCGCCAGGAAATGGTTCGTGTACACTTCGTTGGCACCCTGGTAAAACTTCCACTGGGTCGAAATTAGCATCATAACTTTTGCTCTCGAGTTTGTTGAAGAACGCGAACCAGAAAGAGAGCTCTCTCCAGGAACAGTTGAGGAGAGCTCCATGTCAATGTCATCCTGATTAGTTTCTGAAGAGTTATTTGCAGAGGACGATTCGACATCTTCTTCCTTTACATTTGCAAGCATGGAGAAATGAGCGCGATCTGCCGGCTCTGCCCAGCCAATGACGGAGGCTATGCTGGGTAGCATGATGTCACTGCGGGAGACTTGGATGGGGATTTTCTCGTAGGCAGTGCTCAGCAGGATCTGAATACACTGCTTGATCCAATAATGAGGCCCGATACCGTCCCAGTTCTGGGAACACACGATGTAGAGGAGGCGACTGTGCAGCCTGTTAGGCATGCTGTCCTGGAACACTTGAAGGAAACTCGCGCGGATCTGGGGCTGATTGCAGCGCAGGCCCGTCAAGAAGGCCGTCTCGAGTTTGCTTACAAGCTCAGTTGTCTTCAAATACTCATCACGATACACAAAAAGCACAATGTTCAGGAACTGCGCCATCATTTCGTCATCAAGCGGGAAACGTTTCTCGACGTACTGCATGAGCTTCACGAGCAAGATGCTCTTTTCACGGAGGCTGGGCGCTTGGCCAGGAAGCGAGGCCGTGTGCTTCATCCGCACCCACTCGCCCACGACTTTGGTGATGGCCTTCATCACTTTCACGTCAGGAGTTTTCTCAATGAGCCCCACCATAACGTTTCCAATGAAGACCTTGCGCATTTCGCTGCTCAGCACACACACTCTGTTCTTGACAAGCTCGAGTAGCACGATGAGCGTGTCCACGCGATTGACCTCATCTGAAAAATATTCCACTGTTACTCCCTAAATCTTCAATAAAGGTCGCACTCATCATGCAGAAGACACTACCTAATTCAGATGGCCTTTAGAATCCTAAAGATTAAAAACTGGAACTAATGAGAAAGGGCTTCATTAAAAGCAATACGATAATTGTTCTATTACCAGGCACACTCATACGAGGCGAGTTTATGGAGAATCATCTCGGTTATTTCCGCACACCCGCAGCAGATTGAACCTCGCGATATAGTTTGAAACACCGGCGAATTTGTTGTTTGTCATAGTCAAAACACAAGGCGCTCTAGAAGTTGTAGAGAAAGTCATCCGTGTTTTAGATGCTAAAATTAACAGTCCTTGAACCACAAGATACGAGCCCCACCATAACCGGCTGTTCGTTTTCTCTACTTGGGTGATGTAAAATTCACAAGAATTAGAATTAATCACCACATGAGTAAGACATGGACATCGTCTTCCAAACCTAAAACGAAGCCCCAGCCAGCCGATCCAACTGCTAATGTAGATTGGGATATTTAGTTTACGCCTCCCTAACTGCAACAAAGGCGTTCCAAAGCGAGGAAGGAGGAAAGCCCCATTTAATGTGGACGTTGGGAAATGTGGATTTCATGCACAAGGTGTATTCCACACAAGACGCATCAAAACAGTAAGTTGGAAAAGAAGGTTATGAAACAAGATCAAAGTTAAAGCAAATAGAAGATACTGAAAAATAGGACAGCATTGGATCAACAAAAGATGGTGAATGACACGATGGCGTTACCTATAGTAACTCGACAAAAAAGGTCTACCCAACTTTCAGCTCGGGACCTCACATTTTCCCCCAGCGAGTGTGAATTCGTAAAGAAGCGTTCGCTGCCACCATAAGATCATGGTCTCGACCTCGAAGTATCAGCAGCTTTGGGAAGATTTTGTTTCAAGTAAATGCTAATATTAAACAGTATTAGTAAATGTAAGACTTCCTAGCCACAACAAAGGCGATCTCTAGGGAGCGAAGAGAAGGTATCATTTAGTTTGACCTGTAGGAAATGAGGTGTGTTCTCACACAGGGGACTTCGTGCACACAAATAGCATGTTCAGATAGAAGGGGAAGAAACGACAAAGAAGATATTAGATTAGGTTAAGCCTCCCTAACCAAAACAAAGGTGTTTTAAAGAGAAAAATATGGAAGCACCCTTTTGTATGGATTTAAAGGGAATGAGAATCTATGAACACGGTGTGTTCCCATACAAAATCCTTGTGTATGGAAACAGACAAGACAAGCTGCATGACTGGTCAAGTAACACAAGGAAGCCACCGTCATTTCACAACAAGATTTCAAAGAAAGGAAAAAATTTATTATTACACTACGTCATTTACTTGAGATGTCAGGTCCAATCGGCGTCAAGTGGTCCCGGGTAATTTTCTGCAGCACTTTCATGACGGACGCCATGAGCTTGTCCAGGTACTGCGTAGAGTGCTGCGCAACAGCTCGCATCACCATCAGGGCTGGGTAGAGCGTCAACACGGAACCGGGGGGGCCGCGGTCGTAGTTATTGAGCGTGTCCTGCACCAATTTCGTCGCTCGTGACATCAATTCCTCGAGATCATCTACCCCGAAAGTGGTGAACAGGGTCGACAGGAGGGGATGAAGCAGACGGATGATGCGAGGGTTGGAACACGCGCAGCAGCACAACAGCCCGCGATACAAGCCCTTCACGGCGGATAGCATTTGTTCTCTTTTCAGTTTCCCCACCAGGAAAGTAAGGAGCTCCAAACCAGAGCACACATTTCCCTGGCTGTATTGCGGAGAATCCACTCCCTGGAAGAGCTTATCAAGCCAGCCGAGCTTGGGGTCAGCATTAGGCCAGACGACGAGAGCGCGTTTGAGCAGGAGAGAGCAGCGTCTGGAGAGCAGCTCGCTGGCGGTGGCCGCAGGCAAGGGAGGGCTGGCGTTGGGCAGCAGCGATGAGGTGGCGGTGCTCGTCTCGTGCACCTGGCACGGCAGCCGCACGAGGAAGTACACGACCGTGTCAGCATGCACGGCGGGCCGGTACTGGTCGAGCAGCGTGCGGCCCTTCATGCGAGTCTCGACTGCAGGCGTCACTACGCCAGCCTTCTCGTCCGCCACGCGCCGCTCTTCCCATTTGATGCAGACCTGCCCAAATTTGCGGCTTCATCTACAAT
The DNA here is from genome assembly GCA_014220935.1 of Platorchestia sp. MABIK. Classification (NCBI taxonomy): domain Eukaryota; kingdom Metazoa; phylum Arthropoda; class Malacostraca; order Amphipoda; family Talitridae; genus Platorchestia; species Platorchestia sp. MABIK. Next base: position 1,047 of record JACJUY010001847.1, on the reverse strand, counting down.
GTAAAGCGCTACCTGCTATTAGAAATCCTCTAAATACTGCATGTGAATAGAAAATATGCATGCTGCAAAATGAAATGAAGCATGAAAATTAGGAGCAATTGAATATGAGAAATCCTCAAATACTGCATATGAATTTACAATGTGTACCGTAAAATAAAGTCCAGTACTGCATATAAATATGAAATATGCATGTCTGCATACTGCAAAAAAAATTTAAGTATAAAAATTAGGAGCAATTGAGAACTGAATTCTGTAATGCCCATGCTCATGGGAAAAAAGTATTATTATTATAAAAATTGTGTCACCAAATTTACGTTCACTTTTACCAATGACTGGAATTATTCGAATAAGCTGATATTTAAGACGGTAAATGAAGGTAGAATAGCAAAAATAAAAATTTACAAACATACAGAAGACAAGTGGAATTGTACTCTGAATCAGGTTCAAGAAGTGACCCTGACACTGTGCATGGTGGGGATGGAGTACGAGAAATAAACTATCAGAGAGTAAGAATGAACCACAGGCGAAGTAGGAGGAGATGAACAGGAGATAATCTCGTATAGAAATGACTCTAGAATGCATCAATAGAAGGGAAATCCAGGGAAGTAATAAGGTCATTGCCAGCTTGAGAGGGTAAGAAGCTAAAGAACCACCATGCTATGAGGGTGTGTCAAAAACATACACTCTTCGCTAGAGAATGTTATTTAACAAACATGGGCAGTTGGGCGCACAACATTGCCTCAATTTACTGTCTTCTTCACCAGTGCACTTGGTCCAGCAAGTCCCACGAAATTTGGTACGCCATTGAAGAAAAAGTTTTTTAAGTCACAGTCTCGAGTCCATTCCGCGCACTTGGGTTTGAACAACTTCTCAAATGACGTCGCCTCAAATGACGACGCCTCAAATGACGACGCCTCAAATGACGACGCCTCAAATGACGACGCCTCAAATGACGACGCCTCAAATGACGACGCCTCAAATGACGACCTCTCAAATGACGACCTCTCAAATGACGACCTCTCAAATGACGACCTCTCAAATGACGAC